>JAVANC010000026.1:13282451-13339951 GCA_033319125.1 Parnassius glacialis | reverse complement strand
AAGAAGAAACGTAGAACTAAACCCGTGACAGATATTGACACATTTGACGCCGATGCAATCAGAAATCTACATGGTTACTATTCCAGAAATGAATATCTCAACAGGAAGAAGCTTTTGGCATCGTTAAGAGAAGCTGGACTGTTTAGCGGGGGTAAAACTGCTTTAACCAAAATCTTAAAAGATATTCGTTTTTCGTATAAAAAAACAGACAAAAGAAAAATTTTATTAGAACGAAACGACATAATTTTAAAACGGATAAGTTTTTTGAGAGAAGCAAAAAATATTGATAACTGGGATAATGTCGTGTTCATTGACGAGACATGGCTAAACGCCAATCACACGGTTTCCCGTTCTTGGACGGATGATACACAAGCGTCGACGTCGAAAGTACCAATGGGTAAGGGGGCCCGTCTGATAATATGCCACGCAGGTTCTGCAAAATACGGCTTTGTGGAGAACGCGTTACTGGCATTTCAATCAAAAACCACAAATGACTACCACGAGGAAATGAATGCCACTACATTTAAAGAGTGGTTCCAGAACGTGCTTTTGCCCAGCCTACCAGAGCCTTCTGTAATATTCATGGATAATGCCTCCTATCACTCGGTTCAAATACAGAAACCACCTACCCAAGCTACTAAAAAAGAAGAAATGGTGGCTTCGTTACAAGCAAAAGGCATTGACGCAAATATGCAGATGCTAAAACCAGAGCTAATTAAATTAGTTAAAGAAAATAAAGCGGCAAATGTGCGATACGAAATCGATGAACTGGCTCTGGAGTACGGTCATCGCGTTCTAAGAATTCCACCGTATCATTGCCAATATAACGCGATTGAGCTAATCTGGGCTCAAATAAAAGGTTACGCCGCCCGCCACAATACTTCCCCGCCATTCAGCACGAAAAAGATGATGACCCTATTAAAAGAAGCCTGCGGGGAAGTCACAAGAGATGACTGGGCAAAGGTTATTGAGAAGACTAAAAACCTGATTGTGGAACATTTTGACCGAGATATCAGGATTGATTCTGTTATTGATAATAATATAAGTATACATGTAGGCGAAGATGATGATGAAGACACCACTTCCTCAAGCGAATCGGAGTCTGATTAATATTCCGTACGCACATTCAATTCAATGTACTTTATTGCATAGAAATACAGATTGTAACTTTGTAACAAAGAATAAATAAAACAATTTTATTATATTAATATTACCTTTTTTTGGTTTCCACTTAAATTACTAAAATATAAATTTTAAATGATTCCGCCAATTTAAAACGAAAATGATCTTAAAAATAACGCGGCGGTTCATTTTGGAGTAACGGTAACGAACTCAGTGTTATGTTGTGCCCATCACTAGTCGTGACTAACTGATAGGTGTCAGGAACGCATTCTCTGAACGGTCGAACTATAGTGTGTACCAGCTTAATGCTGCAGTTCATACAGTGACGACCACCAAAGACACCTTTTTTACTGCCGTGACAAGTCTTAATTTTTGATTCTTAATAGATGTTAAATCATTAAATAATATGACGCTTAATTCAAAGCATTCCCCTATATGAATATAATATAAGTGACTACTCATCAATATTTTCCATTCAGGTATCAAGTGCTATTTTTCGTGATAACGTACGCAGTACCAATGCTGGGAATGATATTTTTTTATTCGGCGATGGGACGTGTTTTATGGGGGTCACGTTCCATAGGGGAACTCACTCAACGTCAAGTTGATTCTATACGCTCGAAGCGAAAGGTAATGTAATAATATTAAAATTCAATTATACCACCTTATCGGGGTAAAAGTAAAGTGTAAGGGGGAAATAAAGAAGATTTTCTACAAATCGTTCTATTTGAGATTGAATATAGGGGCGACGTGTAAATCATATAAAAATGCTGATTTAAAATCACATATACAAGTGATAGCAACATTATCATTGCGAGGGTACTAGCTCTGCCCATCGTGGTGAGTAGCCCAGTGGGATAGTTTTTATCCCCACAATAGTATTTACTTCTGCATTATGGAGGCATTTTACGTACACAAATACAAAAATCAAAACACGGATAAACTATTTTAGGCCATGAAAACACTTGTTTCTTGTGATGTAAGACCCGTTAATGACCCGGTTCTACTAAGATACTTTTATTTTTACAATCGTTAAAACAGTCAAATATTTTTATACGAACAAAAATCTTTTATATATAAGAGTTAAATTGTTTATTTTCTCTCTATGAAGAGTTAAGTTAGTTAGAATGTTATGTAAAACGTAAATACATTGACAAAAATCTATATCTTCTACTAGCGGTTTTACGAAAATAGAAATAAAATAAATAATCATAAAATTTGTAAATCCAATTGGGCACGCTTTAAGCGCATTAAAAAAAAAATACGTATAACATGATTATACGGAATTTTTTAAAGTAGTTTAAATACATTTCGACAGCACTATCGGCTTCAACACCCTCGAAAACCATGAAAATGACACCCAAGATGAAATAATTGATGTATATTGCAGCCGCCATTTTGGATTTACATTTCGACAGCATTATCGGCTTTGACACCCTCGATAACCATGAAAATGACACCCATGATGAAAAAATTGATACCTATTCCGGCCGCCATCTTGGATTTACATTTCGACAACCCTATCGGTTTCAACACCCTCGGAAACCATGAAAATGTCACCCATGACAAAAGAATGTATACTACATACTTTTAGTACGTACTACTATTATATATTCTGTGTATTAAATTTGAAAATTGAATTGTAATAAAAAATCTCTTATTATTATTATAATCAAGTAATTAAGAAATTTGGTTATTCGAATGTTGTGTATTTGTACAGCGATCACGACGGTGACTGACGCCGAACTGAGTGAGTGAGTAAACTACTCTGTGACTGTAACTCTCCATTTACAGAAATAATTTACATACAAGGCTACCAAATCAACGAAAAGTTCGCCATTTTGGAGTCGAAAAAAATTAATTATAGCTAAACAAAACAAAATTACACTGCCATTTACATTCAGTGGCTCCCCACATGATAGATGAAGAGATTAAAAAATAGATTGAGTTAAACAATTGATATTTTCAAAAGTTATCGTGTTTACAAGCCACAGGGACATGATAAATCCACACCATAAGCCACTAAAACCCTTTTTTTATTTAAAAATAGCAATTAATCGATTAAAAAAAAATTAATACGTTCAACAATCATTTATCTCTCTAACAATGTGTTTTATATAATTTGTATATATAATATGATTGCTAGATACGATTTTATTCGATAAAATGTTGGAATCTTAATTTTTAGGCTATAGTAGAACATACTTTGCGCTTTCGCTTAAGGCATGCAATATATGCAACAAAATTGAGGATATTTACTATTTGATGATGGAGTGTGTCAAAAATGAAAAAGATAGACAGTCTGTGTTGAAAGAATTTAACGCAAATGTTATGGATGTCGATCTAGTGCAAATGGTTTTATCAAACCCCAAATCAAAGATGTCAAGAAGGTTATTCCAGCTTGCTTCTAGGACGGAATAATTATCTTCTCTTCTTCAGTATAAGTTTCTTTTTAGGTTAGTAATTTAACTAGTACTCACAATTATACATTTTTATTTTGTTCTAGTGTTAGCAGTAATTAGTATAAGGTATGATGGGATCGGCATGTCATTTTGACAAAAATCCCAAGAAAATGAAAGAAATAAATCTGAAAGAAATGCAATTATCATCGTCGATACATGTGCCTAATAAACAGGTCGTGAAAGAGGTGTCTGAGGTGGACTGTTGGATGCTTATAACTTTGTATTAAATCGGGTAGTTTTTCAAAACTTTCTCAGTGGCCCAAGTAATATTAGAAGTTTTTACAACAGTTTGCAGTGTAGTGCTGTCGAGAATTTTAATATTATGCTTTAACGCCTATCACGTACCTTGTTGCACATTTTACGACTTTCGTTAAAACCTTACGGCTTCGTGACGCAGTGGCTCAGTATTAAGTTGCCGCGCTGAGAGCCACGGGCTTGAATCTCGCATTGAACAAGTATTTTTATGGCCTACAAATAATTGTGCCGGGTCTGGACGTTTGTCCTTGTTTAATTTGTGTTTGTAAACTGCCTCCACAGTGCTGGAGAAGATCCTAGTTTGGGTTTAACATTTTTTAAATAAAAAGAAAAAAGACCTTAGGCCTATTGCATGAATTTAGTGAAAATCATTTGTTGAATTTTTTTTTCATAAATTTAAACAGCAGAATTTCAAGTTTGACGGTCCCGTCCTCTTCACGACAGATTGCTGCAGCTTGTTGAAGAGAATTACGATATATCTAAATACCCGATAACCAGAAAGTAAATTAGGTGTTGATCATACCACAATAACTGAATGAGCAAAACCTGCTTTATGAAAAATAATTTACCTGCCTCAGGAAAAGTATAGTACTACGTATACAATATCGGGAGAGCTGTGATGACATGTGAGAGGTGATGTTATGAATGATGAGAACAGATATTCTTGTTTGTTATACGCAAAGGACTGTACGCGGATTAATACAAAGCCTACCTTGAAGCTGCTATACACAAGAAAAATTAAGTGTTCTGTATGGTGGGAAGCGAAACGTTTATAGCCTCCATCATACTGCCCTGAGTGCATGTGGCTTAAATTACACGTAGGGAGTTTTTAGTTGGCCATTTGGTGGCGGAGTAAAAAAAATCCTGTCACCCTATTATGCCACGTGGATATCGTAAGAGGCTACTTTGGAAAATGCCAGAAAAATCTTATACATATCTTCACAGACGACGGTACCATCTCGCTTAATCCAGGTGTAAAATATCCAGTTCAGCGACGGGTACTAGTGTCAAAAAACAGTAATGCAAGAAGTGAAGAAGTTATTTTCGTTTTAAAAGCAATATTATCCTATTTTAGTCAAGAGCAAACGTCGGTTGAGTGTCGAATACGAGAATTCAATTTCAGTAATCAGATTTACATTACCTAAGTCCATTTTTGTCGATTACTTTTTTGTACTTATATTATTAATCTTATGAGAGGTATATTGTGACATAGGACGATGGGTATGTTATTTTTAAGGCTTATAAAAATCGACACAGTAAAAGTGTTTCGATAGAAAGTGGCGTAAATTTTATTGTGTATATTTTATTATCTGTAGTTATTTCATTTCCATTTATAAAAATATTACTTGTATGGCCTTTATTGTTCAATTTATTAACATTAATTCTTTTGCAGGTTGTGAAAATGTTTATTTTAGTGATAGTTATATTCGGTATCTGTTGGTTGCCGTATCATTCCTACTTCATCTACACTCACTTCAACCCTTCCATATTGTATATGAAGTACGTTCAGCATGTGTATCTCGGCTTTTACTGGTTAGCAATGGCGAATTCTATGGTTAACCCTATAATATATTACTGGATGAATGCAAAGTAAGTATCTTAAATAAGTTCCTTTTTTTTAATAATTTCGAATTATAAACCAATTCTTGATTACTATCGCACCTGGTAAGTAATGTTTTAGTCGAAGATGATAATGTTCGCTGCCTTAGATTAACAAAGCCCGTGCAAATTGTAATATAAATTCTAATCCTTCAGTTATTAATAGTGTCAGGTTTAAACTATGGTTATAAAGGAGTCCTTTTAACTAAAGAAGTTAATCACGGCTCCGTGGCGCAGTGCGATTGGATTCCGCACAGAACACGTTTGTGTTTTGCCTACGATAATTGTTCCGGGTCTGAATACATGTGGAATTTATGCATGTAAACTACCCCTACGATACAAGTGAAAATACTAGCGTGGTAGTAATGTTTTTAATAAAAAAAGTCTCTAAGCCGCGGTGCTAAGTTTTTGCGAATTTTGAAGTTTGCTGTTAAATTCCATATATTTGTTTATATATTTTCGCGAAATTTCTTTCGTGAAATAGATTTAAGTATAAACCTGAGACTAATAGTTATAAACAACTTTTTGTAATAACGCCGAATGACTCTCAGTGTCGTCATTCGTAAACTTGCACGAAATCATGAAAGGAATACTACTTCATTACGGTGTTGTATTTCGTATGGAACAATTACTACAAATTATTATCTCTCTATGATTGTCATATTATAGAATATCGTGTAAAGTCGAAGTCGGATGACACACGTTGCGATTTAGGTATTATGTGTAACTTAAACCATTCAACCTAAGGACGAATAATGCGCCTAATGCTTCGTACAATAAAGTCTGTCACTTTTGGTGTGGAGCGAGGAAACACTACATAAATAGTTTTGCACACATACTCAGTAAAATTTTGTGTCATTATGGCACACGCAAATCTAAATCTCCTACACTATTACATTTAACGCACACTTATAGATTAAATAAATCAACATAGAAAAAGTTATGAGTGTAAGACAGACGAATCAATCGCGATGCTACCATATCGATAGTTTCCATTAGCGATAAAAAAACAAGCATAAGCAAAACGCACTCGAACAATTAAAATCATCTGAACTTTTTAGTTTGGTCAGCGCAACAACTCTTTTTACGGTTCCGTATTCAAACAATAAGGAACGCTTATAGTTTCACCAAGTGCGTCCGTCTGTCCGCGGCTTAGCGTAGAGACTATTGGTACTCTAAGAATTGTAATTTTACATGGTTATACTTGAACACCAGAAAAAAGGCTCTAATTACCAAAACAAAAACTGGTGTGAGTTTCCTCTAAAATAATCCCAAATTTTACAAGTACACAACATGAATATTACGTGTTAGCATCTGTTAACACTAATGTTGGTAAAGCATTACAGACTAATTTGCGTCGTTTACTAGGCAAACATTGAAATTGGGATGAATCAAAGTGCATCGAACAGATAACAGTGGTAGAGCTAAGCGGCAGCTTTTGCTGTCGCACGGATGGGCCAGCTCGAACCGGGGTGGTACCACGACCTCACAGAATACCGGCGTGAAGTAGAGGTTTACCTCTGCGTTCCGCTTGGTGAGTGCAGGTGGCCGGAGGCCCAATTCCCCCCCCCCCCCCCCCATCAACATGGTAGTGGAATTGAACAGAAGACTACCCCAGGAGGGTACCAGCACCCCTGGAGAATCCCTCGCTGAGCATCCACGACCAAACCACTCCACTCCTGGGCGTGGGTGCTCAGGCTGCCCCGCATATTCTGGAAGGGGGCAAAATTCCGCTCGCGACTAATACTGCTCGGGGCAAGCTGAGCAATAAGACCAAGGCGACCCCTTTCACGCTATCCGTGAATTTTTGCAATATCAGGGGACTTCATTCCAACCTCAACGCTGTCCATTACCATCTAGAGACGGCGAAGCCGGCCTTGCTCTTTTTAACCGAGACTCAGGTGTCCTCTCCGGCTGATACTTCATATCTCTCTTACCCGGGGTACAAATTTGAACACTCCTTTGTGCCCCGGGCTGGAGTTTGCGTATACGTCAGGGAGGACATCTGTTTTCGACGCCTCGGCAGTCTTGAAGGTACGGACCTGTCCATCCTATGGCTGCGCGTAGACAGCGACGACCATCCCCGCGTCTACGGGTGCCTCTATAGGTCCCATAGCGGTAATGCCGACACAGACCGACTCATCGACCACGTCCAAATGGCTGCAGACTCCGTGCTACAACAGGTCCCATCCGCAGAGATCGTGATACTCGGTGTTTTAACGCCCACCACGCTGAATGGCTTGGTTCTCGTTTAACCGATCATGCGGGTAGATCTGTCTATGACTTTTCTTTGGCATATGGTCTAACACAACTGGTTACTTTGGCTACGCGGATCCCAGATGTGGAGGATCATGTACCTTCCCTGTTGGACCTTCTGCTGACCTCTCATTCGGACGGATATCAGATCTCCGTCGATGCCCCACTGGGCTCTTCGGACCATTGTCTGATCCGGAGTACGGTGCCACTCACGCTCCCGTCGCAGTTGCGATCTGCAGCTTGCCGCCGTGTTTGGCACTATAGGTCGGCCGATTGGGACGGGATGCGGTCTTTTTTTGCATCCTACCCTTGGGGGCGGGTTTGCTTCTCGCCGGAAGATCCCAGCGTTGTTGCCGATTCTGTTGCTGATGTGGTACTTCAGGGTATGGAACTTTTTATTCCATCCTCTGTGGTGCCCATCGGAGGCAGATCCCAGCCATGGTTTGGTCGCTCCTGTAAACTAGCATCACGCTATAAGCAGGAGTGCTACCAGGCCTGGGCTGACGCATCAACGTCCCGGGATGTAAACACCAGCGCTCTTAAAAAGAAGTACAATTCCGCCTCCAGGTCCTTCAAAAGTGTCATTGCCAAGGCAAAGTCAGAGCACATCAGCAGAATTGGCGAGAAACTAGGGCGCCTCCCTTCGGGAACACGTGCATTCTGGTCTCTTGCCAAGGCTGTCCAAGGAAACTTCTGTCAGCCATCTCTGCCATCTCTGCACAGGGTGGACGACTCACTGGCCCATGACGCAAAGGAGAAAGCCGATCTGCTAGGCTCTCTTTTTGCTTCCAACTCGACTCTAGATGACGGGGAGAACACACCGCCGAACATCCCGCGGTGTGAGTGTTCCATGCGGGAAGTGCTGTTTACACAGCGCTTGGTGCGTAAAGCACTCCTCTCCCTGGACGTCAACAAGTCGAGTGGGTCTGATGGAGTCCCACCTATTGTGCTGAAGACGTGTGCTCCGGAGTTGGCACCGGTTTTAACGCGTCTTTTTCGGTACTCCTACTCCCTAGGCGTAGTCCCGGACTCATGGAAGACAGCTTTGGTGCACCCGATCCCTAAAAAAGGCGACCGCTCAGATCCGTCCAACTACAGGCCTATCGCCATCACGTCCTTGTTCTCCAAAGTAATGGAAACGATCATTAACAGCCAGCTCATGCGGTACCTTGAGGATCACCAGCTGATTAGTGACCGCCAGTACGGTTTCCGTCGAGGTCGCTCAGCTGGTGATCTTCTGGTCTACCTGACCCATAGATGGGCGGAGGCAGTGGAGTCCAAGGGGGAGGCGTTGGCCGTTAGTTTGGACATAGCGCTTCTTTCGAAGCTTCCTTCCTATGGGCTTCCCGAGAAATTGTGCAATTGGATCACCAGCTTTCTTGCAGATCGGAGCATCAAGGTCGTAGTAGACGGTGCATGCTCCGATTACAAGCCCATTAACGCTGGTGTTCCACAAGGCTGCGTGCTATCACCAACGCTGTTTCTTCTGCATATCAATGATATGTTGCAAACCAGTAACATTCATTGCTATGCAGACGACAGCACTGGTGATGCTTTATACACCGGCCGTGCCAATATTTCTCGGGAAAACGTCGCCGAGTACCGGAACAAACTTGTGTCTGAAGTCGAGACTTTGTTGAACAAAGTCTCAGACTGGGGGCGACTAAATCTAGTCCAGTTCAATCCCCAGAAGACACAAGTTTACGCGTTTACCGCTAAAAAGATTCCCTTTGTCGTATCTTCTCAGTTTTAAGGCACTCCCCTTGTTGCCTCAGCCAGTACCGGAATCCTCGGTGTCGACATATCGAGTGACGTGCAGTTTCGTGGTCACTTGGAAGAGAAGGCCAAATTGGCCTCAAAAAAGCTTGGCGTGCTCAGCAGAGCGGGACAGTATTTCATGCGGGCGCACCGCTTGCAACTTTATAAGGCGCAGGTTCGGCCTCACATGGAACACTGTTATCTCTGGGCAGGGGCTCCCCAGTACCAGCTCCTTCCACTTGACCGCATCCAGCGCAGAGCAGTTCGAATCGTCGACCACCGAGTTCTTTCCGATCGGCTTGACTCACTGGCACTGCGTAGAGAGGTTGCATCTCTTTGCGTATTTTATCGCATCTACCACGGGGAGTGTTCTGAGGAATTGTTCGGACTAATTCCAGCCGCTCAATTTCACCATCGCACATCGCGACAGAACTTGCGATACCATCCTTGTCATCTAGATGATTGGCGGTCCACCACTGTGCGATTCAGAAGAAGTTTTCTCCCTCGCACAACTTCCTTGTGGAATCGATTACCACCAGCGATTTTTCCGGACCGATACGACTTAGGGACCTTCAAGAAAAGAGCCTACTCCTTTTTAAAAGGCCGGCAACGCATCTGCGATTCCCCTGGTGTTGCAGTTGTTCATGGGCGGCGGTATTCACTTACCATCAGGTGAGCCGCATGCTCGTTTGCCCCCTCTCCTATAAAAAAAAAAGATACTTGTGTTTCCAACCCCTTTTTTGATTGCACAACTGTGCCCACCTCATTTTTAAATGCGGGTTTTATGAAACTTATTAGTTTGCTATGATGATGAGTACTGAGTGTGAAATACGACTGCGGAATATCGCACACTAAAAGTACGCGCAGATCGTGCACTGCATTTCGCTAATCTGGGGGCACGGCAGTGCCCCCGCCAAGTCGAGCAAAAAAGCGGCACGGCCGTACCATCCTTTTCTCGAAGCAGTTCAGGCCAATTCTGCTAGAAGCCTGAATTTTTACTAACTAAATAGGCATTGTATAGACTCAGTATATTTCAAATTTCATTGTATTTGAACTAGTAGTTTAAGAATTATAACTAGTCAAAATTTCTTAATTTTGTCACTCACTGACTGACCGATCATCAAAACTCTGAGGCACTTATAGCAGACATAGAAACTTCAAATTTGGAATACTATTATTGTTTAATATATAAATCAAGGAAAAATTAAAATATTTTACAATTTCATTCCAGTTTTCGAGATACACCAACTGCATAAATAACTTTGTAATCCCATATAAACCTATAGTATTACAAAGTTACATTTGCAGTGAATGAATCAGTGTACCTATATAGGTATAATGGAATAATAGGTATAAATAGCTACCTAGATATAACTATCTACAAAAATAAATGAGATGCCATCAAAAACATAACTTGTAAAAAAAGCCAAGTCTCGCAACTCAGTTCTTCTACCGTAAAAAGTTGTGAGATCCATGTAATACCAAGTCCGTTAATTTATTCAGTCCATAGATTGATACATACATTGACTTGGCAATCGCACTAAACAATGTAATTTAATATAATATGTTTTACTTGTGAGATATATTATGTTTTCATGCGATTGTCAAGTCAATCTATGTATCAATCTATGGACTGAATAAATTAACCGACTTGGTATTACATGGATCTCACAACTTTTTACGGTAGAAGAACTGAGTTGCGAGACTTGGCTTTTTTTACAAGTTATGTTTTTGATGGCATTCGTTTGTCCGGATCATCTCAAGTGCATATGTATCTCATGTTTAGAAGCAAATAGATTAGACTAATATGTAAACTGATTTGTGATCTAACTTTAAAATTAATGGGCCATTTTTATATATTAATATGTATAAGTTTTTTCATTGTTATTATTTGAATAAAAAAGTAGGTATAAATGTTTTCGTTTATTTAATATGATTAATCGTTCACTAATTGTTGCCTTGTTTTATTTAAAATAGAGTATTTATTAGTTAAAGTTGATAGTTTACTGTTTGCTTCTTATTTTAGATTGGACCACATATGACATCCACGTGACCACTTACATATTTTTATAAGGCGCGACAACTGCAGGGTAAAGAAGTAGTCTCGTTACACTTTTATTATTTTACACATTGTATTTGAATTTCGACCTTAGTTTCGTCCAAAATTGGTTGAAATTGCTATACAAAAATAAAATAGTCTCGTAAGGTGTGCCGTTTTACTCGTGTGTTCAAATTTAAACCTAATTTGTTGCGATCGTAGGTTGAAATTGTTTAAAAAACAAATAGTCTCCTGGGGAGTGTGGTTGTCACATTGCGATTATCTACGACTACGATTTTTATGAAATATTACTTACTTCATAACCTAATCGGTAAAGTTTTCAATTACTATGTATGATATTTTTTTATATGAATAGAAAAAAAAGCATATATCACAATACAAATATTTAGTACATATGGAATGTAACTCCATTTTTTTGTAAATTTTAAGTGTTTGATTGCTTTATGTACACACTAACTGCACAGATCGGCATTTTTCAAAGAGCACTTACTTCGGCGGAAACGATTCTTGTAATAAATAACGATTCCTTAAACAGTTTTTTATAAATGCACAAAATTTTTAAATCCAATAACTTGGCAATAATGATACGAGGCGAGTCCATTGGGTTAAATGGTCTAAGATGTGTTATTAATGGTTTAATTACTCTATTTTAATTTAAGGGTATATTTAGCTTACTAAGTTTGTCAGGTTATACTATCTTGTATATGTTTTCACTCTAAGGTCTTACAATTAATTTTGTATTCATTGCTGTTGATTTTTTGAGTTACATGCGTCCACATGCGTTTCAAACGGCACGTAATATCAATGACGTATCTAGATAGGTACCTACTTGAAAATGCTAGAACGTAGTCAGTTATTGGTTGAATTGCTTTCGCTCAGAAATTTCAAACCTTAAATGTATGAAATTTACAATTTGTGCCAGTGATAAAATTGTCCATTAATCTCAAATATATATTGCAATACAATCAAAACATGGTTTTGAAAAAAAATCTCGGCACGAAAAATTGTAAACTAACCTCTTAAAATTACCTATTAAATAATTGGTGAAATTAATAAAATTAACGTATTATGTTTGATTACAGAACTTATTGTTTTTGTTTTTTACTTTTGATTGCTCAACTAATTTTTAAGTAATTGATTGGTTTAAGTTCAATTGTCACGTGAGTGATCGCATGGCGCTATGCAAGACAGACAGACCCATAGATATTTTACCTTATAGAAAGATAAACGTATGTGGCCTTGCACCGCAAATCACTTTTTTTTGTTTAAATTTTCTTAGTTCCTAAGATTACAACAACAAAGGTTGTTAAAATGTAGGCAGGAGCAGAGCCTTGCATATGACAAAAGTTGTATAAACGTAGTTATAAGTTTTATAAATGTCGGTAAAATAGTGATGGCTAAAATGTCAGCGCCGTAATCATGGATTTTATTTTACAGATTCAGAACATACTTCCGCACGGCAATTTTGTGCCGATGGCGCGCCTCGTGTTGCCGCCGTCAACGTCCGCCTCCTGAATCCCCGCCGGACTGTATATCGCAGTCCGGTAGTCGATCCCGATCAGGTTTTTACTCGTTAACGTAATTATTATTTGAAGTGATATCAGATGTCATTATATCATTAAATATGAAACAGAAATTTTACCGCAAATTAACAGTAAATAACTGTTTCAGCTTGACGATGTATTAAAAACTCATCAACTCAATCATTTAAATTGATTATTCAAATAGAAATGAACTAATCACTATTAAATAATTTACATGAATTATATCGACGTGGGAAAACAATTTTGTTGTATGTAAAAGTAGGCAGAATACAGGAAATTCGTGAGATTAATTGCTGTATATAGATCATATTTAGGTAATTGTACATTATTTTTTTGCTTCTAGCAAAAGTATACTATATGTACACTAATACACTTAAAACTCAAAGTAACAGGATTTCTAGGGCTTATTTTCGAGATCAGCTAACTAACAGCAGTCGTACTGGTCGTATATTTTTTGATTTCATTACTAACGGCAATTCATTTTTTTTACGCTACCACTTTTAAAAGTCACATGAATAATAGTATATTTATATTCATAGAATTATTACGTAATAATTCTATGAGTATATTTCATCACGAGTGCGGAAAGCCTGTCGTTGCATAGAGTTCCGACAAATGTCTACCCGAGCCGAGGCGCAGCCGAAGGTGAGGGTTGACAGTTGGAACTAGTTGCAATGACGGTTCCGCACGTGTACTAAACAAGTATTTTTAATACAGTTGCGAAAAAATGAAGCAATTTAATAAAGATCATTTCTGGAAAATGGCGCCAACCGTAAAAGAATATAAGTGGATTTTTTTTGTTTTCTTCAGCCATTCTGGGTAGGCAAAGGGAACTATGCCCATACAGCCAAGCCTTCAGTAGAATTTTTTTATTGATATGAAATGAAAAGGAAATTTAATGAGATGAAATGAAATGAAACCTAACCTAACTCATTGAATCAAATCATTAAATCTGATATTGAAACAAATTAGTAGCTTCTTTTTAGAAATATTTGCATGAATCATAAAAACTTCTGTGATTTTTTTTAGTGAAAACTTCGTGGTTGGTTTTTTCTTTTTAATAGACATTATTTTGACAGTTGGGAAAGAGAACGCACGAGTTCGGAAACGGTAAAGAAAAAGCTCGAGTATGTAATAGCCCACATCCCGAACGCCATACGTTCCTGCAATACGCCACTTTTTGAGCAACTGTTTTAAAAATAAATTTAAAGAACTTGTCATTTTATGGAATTTAGTATTTGTTTTGATGATACTTACAATATTGTTATCGTGTCTGTTTAATAGTATTTTAAGACAATGGAAATTTTCGGCTATAATATTTTAATAGATGTGATGTAATATTGTCACTTTGTTTCTGTTTTTTTTAAATAATTGACGTCAAAAATTCGTATACTTTTTATAATGTTTCACATTTATACTTTCTTTTCTATAAAACGTTATTTGCATGATAATAAGCAATGAATAGAGCCGTGGTAGCTCAGATGGTTAGCGCTCGCTGTAAGCTTCACAGTACTCGAGCAACCCGGGTTCGATCCCCGCCGGTACCAATGAAATTGTTAATTTCAACACATGCAACCTGCATGTCTGAGAGATAAGAAAAAAATATTTCGAAGACATGTGAAGTTCGCCAACACGCATTAGGGCAGCGCGGTGGACAATTCCTTGCCCTAAAGCCGTTTCAGAAATGAGAGGAAGCCTGTTCCCAGCAGTGGGACGTAAATATGCTGCAACTTTACTTTACTTTTTTTTTTTGTTTTATAGAATAAGGGTGACAAACGAGCACACAGTCCACCTGATGGTAAGTGGTTGCTGCGGCCCATAGACATCTACATCTATCCTCTATTACAAATCAAAGTGTAGATGCGTTGTCACCCGTGAGGACTAAGATGGAATGCCTCATTTCCAGTAAAAAGGGCCTCCGGCCACCTGCACTCACCAAGCGAAACGCAGAGGTAAACCTCTACTTCACGCTGGTTTTCTGTGAGGTCGTGGTACCACCCCGGTTCGAGCCGGCCCATCCGTGCGACAGCAAACGCTGCCGCGTGGCTCTACCACTGTTAAACTTAACTTTAAGCCATGAATAACCACTTGTAAAATGTTTGTCTGTCTATCTGTACGGGCTTATCTTCAGAATGGCAGAACCGACTGAAACTTTACGAAAGGATAAAAAGTGATGCTAGGAGTGATCGTAGATATATTTTATACTAAAAGCTTGATGATATTTTTTGTTATGTTAAAAAATATTAAAATCTAAATGACACTACATTAATAAATTCCAACCAGGCTAAGCCAGGGTGGAACAGTCTATATTATATCTACTTACAGTAATGTAGCTTTCCCACGTCGAAATATATAAATTTATTTCCTCATAATTAAATTACTCATTTATTATTACTGCAAATATAATAGGCATTAAATTGAATCTGATATTGTGTGTTTTTTTATGCTTAACATAATATCAATTATTATAAAGACTCTTAAGAATCTCGTAAATAATTTAGTGAATGGTATAACTGCTTTACTTTCCGGCGCCGCAAAACCTCCAAAACCCAAAAGTTATTTGAATAAAGTAATAAGAAAGGAGTTTGCCTAAATTTTGTTTTACATATAGAAGCGAGTAAGCATATGTCACATCTTTAGCTCTAGAAGAAATGGAGATACTAATTAATTGTAATACTTCCGCAAAATCAAGTTGCCCTTTCCCGCAAGAAATCACATCATAACATAACATATGTCATATCACATTATTACATGGTAGAGCCACGAACTAGTGACGCACGCTCATTAACCCCCTCCTCCCTCTCATAGCATTTAGCGGTATTAAATAACAGTCTAATGGATGAAGATAGAGTGCATGCTGGTATACTCTCTTCCAGTAGAGTATACCAGCATCCATGTGCAAAAAATATTAAAAAGCTAATAAGCGAGGTGCCATATTGCGCGGCTCAGGCCGTGATATACGCGGGTGATACCGGGGGCACAGAATTAATAATAGCCGCGGGGAACAGCTAGTTCAGTATAAAGTGTTTCCTATTATTTCGGTCTCACCTGTGTGAGGAACTTTAAAGATGGTTAATATAACTTTTAACTGTTAAAATAAAGAAGAAAGTTCGAAATTCTTTACGTGGTAGAGTCATGCTGCAACTATATCAGTAGTATAGTTGTAGTAAGAATGGGTCGGCTCGACCGGGGAAGGACCACGCTCTCACAGAATACCAGCGTAAAATAGCAGCTTAACGCAGCTGTATTTCGTATGGTGAGTGTAGAGAACCTGAGATCCTTTTTACTAGAAATAAGGCATTCCATCTTAGTCGCATCTGGATCTTGATTTGTAAAGAGAATAGATGTAGATGTCTATGGGCCGAAGCAATCACTTACCATCAGGTGAACTGTGTGTTCGTTTGTCACCCTCATCCTATAAAAAAATCAAATAAATAAAATTAATTATATTGTATAAAATTATCCTATACAAACCAGATATTTAAATGTTACTTCCAGTAAGTCAAAATTTTGTCGTTTTGCTAGCGTCAAGTTTGAAGTGTGCGTTTCTACAGGTATAGAGGAACGCAAAGAATTAAGAGGAAATGCAGCGGGCGAATGGCCACGATTGTTGTGCAGAGAATCCCCCGCCCCGCGATTGCAGAGACAGAATTTGCTTGCTAGCTGTCCTCGATGTCCTCATCGGACCCACTATGACGGTAAGACAAAACAAGTATCTTTAGTAAAAGTTGACTGCAGTATGCAGTTTATTATTAACGAATAAAGTTATACGTTAATAAAGTATAATTATTTTTAGTTTTAGTGGGTTACTTACATATTAATCAAATTTATTATTATTTAAATACACTCATCGTGTAGTGGAAGTGTAATATAATCTACTACCCCTTATATCCGCTCGTGTCATAAGAGGTGATAGATGAAAATGAAACAGGTCATAGATAACAGCAACTTGTTGATATCAACACAAAATTAAAATATAAAAATTGCGGTTGGTAATCCACCTGCTAACTGTGTCTACTATGGCAAAATGGCATGGCGTGCAACTGTAACGCATCTCTCCTTCCGGGGCCAAAGGGTAAATATTGGTAAAGAGAATATATCAAGGATTCTGATAGAAGTAGCACTGATGACGTTAACCTATTTTGTGCATTATATCTAATTTGTTGTTAAGTTTCTAGTTTTAGTTTTTTTATTATTATAGGTTTTAATATTGTATATAATTATATTTGTTGTTTGTGGTTGTGTTGTCGTAGCTGAAGGACACATAAAATTTTCAGAAATTTTCTTGTCATATTTGTAGCGAAATAAAATTCTAAAGTTTCAAACTTTCAAATGCCCAATAATGCCTAATGGTTAATGCTATTACGTAATTTAACTTACGAACTTATTCTTGTTTCAGCATACATTCACGGTCGGAAAGCTTAAAAACAGTAAAATGGAAAGGACCATGTTATTTAAATGTTAAATAGGTTCTATGCAAATGAAAAAAAAATCTTATAAAATAAGAATTTAGTTAGAAAAATAATTTCTTAATTGGGTAGTTGATACTCGTGATATAATTTAAATTAAGTAATTTTATTACGAAAGAATTAAAAAAATATTATATATGGAACTGTGAATACTATGATTTCATTGTATATTCCCATACTAAAAAAATATTGTGACAAATGTAAACAATTTTTTGACTGGTGTGTCAAATACCCAATAGAATATTGTGACTACATAATATGTATGTTCTTATTCTAAGATTGTGACTAAATATAGTTCTGTAAACTGTAAATATTATTATTAATTGAAACAGAATCATTAATGTCTTAGATCATATTATAATATCTAGGAACGGCTGTTTATCGTGGACCTACTGAGAGGACAAAAAGTATGTTAAGGTTAAGGGTATGTTACTTTTGTCCTTCTTCTGCTTCTATTGATGTATGAGGCATTTTTCATTCATTTTATTATTTTTATTCATTAAAGCATTTTTTAATTTGCAACCTGCCTTAATAGTAAAATGCACTGGAAAAATACATTTGCTTCTTCATAACTTAATAAAAAATATAAAATTAAATAAATTTCTTATCTAGGTTCGACATCTCTCCACCCTTTTTGCATATTATTAAAGATAATATTAATAATTTAAATAAAATAATTGTCATTCAAAGTCAAGTCAAATATTTCCGCTCAGAGTAATTTGCATACATACAAGTATGTACGTTATTACCCTAAGGGCGTATTCGACAACTTATACAAGTCTTATGCTACGAATAAAATCACTAATTACTCTAGAGTCCGAGGACTTTTTGTTTTACTAAAGGTACACCCAGGTATAACTATCATTCCGAGAGTAAATCGATTTGCTGCAAAGATTCATGGATATAACCAATCATTCCATTCATCAATCATTGATTATTTTAATGACGGCCGCTACATTTTAAACAGTTGTTTTCGTATGTTTTCTTGATAAAGGTTTTTTTACATTTGTGCGGTTAATAATTTTTGTGCAAATTGTAGGGATTTTTGTTAATAATGCAATGTTTAAGGAATATGATCAAAGTTTCTGACAGTGATAAGAATACATTCAATGGCGTAACATCATCTGGTTTTTTTTAATTTTCTATGACGTGTACAGGAATTGTTTTTCCACGAGTTCCAGTGGCATATTTTTCTCAGAAGGTAACCAATTTGGGCTGCATTTCCTTCTTTCTTTAGACATTTTTTTATTCACAAAATCCGCAACATGCAACACAACAACTTGAAAAGATAACTTTACTCAACTGAAAACTCGTGTGAATATTTGACACTATTATAATTCCGCAAATTACGTATAAAATGGTACTTGGTTCAATCCACCCTAAGTACCCTCTTTTTATACGTCATTTGTTTTATTTTCACTTGATGCTACTTATAGTACTCTATAAGTAGGCACATAATTTATTCAGTGATAAATAGATGTTTGAGAAAATAATTTATTTAAAGAGAAAAGGCTCCTAGATGGTAAGGCAGTACAAGTAAAGTAAAACAATGATAATATAAGAGGGGTAATCTGACAGAGTTGTTGCTTATCTAAAATAAAGAAATACCGCGACGCGCTTTGATTATGTTTAAAATATAGGACAGAGCTGACGGGTTTGTGTGCGTAATAGTGTCTTACAGTAAAGTGTACCAATGCATGAATGACAACTGTCCATCGCAACACGCACCATCGGCGTATTTGAGGGAGTAGCCATAGCATTTTTCCCCGATACAGAACTGTCATTCTTTGCAGGGGGAAATCTGCGCACACAAAAACAATTGCGTCACTAGGAAATCCAAAACAACACGACCGTTATTATTGTAATTTTTTTAAGTTTAAAAATATATAATATATAAATATATATGAAATCTTTTTCATACTTTTGTAAATTTGACGTAACAGATCTCTTTAGTTGCAGAAAAACTGAAAAATTTGGCATTTTGTAGGACGTCAATTTTACGGCACAGCCGCACTGCTCACTAGACTAAATCTACTTAGATTTAGTCTAGTGAGCAGAGTGGCTGCAACTTGTTTTATTGTACGCATATGACCACGTGGATTTAGACAAGAGAACGCTTGTGTGTGGCTACTCCCCTCCGACCCGCCGATGGTACGTGTCACTCTATGATCGTAAGTATTGAAATTGAAAATTTATTTGGAATTGTTTGTGGGTCTTAATTTCGGATTGTCTTACGTTGGCTGTTACATTAAGTGGATACAATACCAGCAAATGTCTTTACGTAAACGTGTTGTAATGGTGTAAGAATATCCACTATCCCATATCGTCTGGTGGTGTCGTAAAAAGAGACAGGGGGAAGCAAATCAGGAGATCGGCAGCAGCGTCTTCATAACAACAACAAAAGAAAACTGCGGGAGCCGATCCGTCCACAAAGATTCCCTTTGATGCGATCTACGAACGATTTGGAACGGTTTTTTTTTTGAGATCTTGCCTTTAATTCATAAAGTCCACTATTGAACAAGCCTCTTCTTTTGTAGGAAAGAATTGCCTTTATATAATGCTTGGCAGACGAATTGTCGATCACAGTGCTAGACGTTTCACAACTTCGTCGCTGCTTTCCATCGCCGGTCTGGATATTTAACTCCTGGCCCAAACGATTTTGTGTGCGTGCGTATAGGGATACATATTCGAAGAAGTTTACCATCGTGTGCAACAATTAACAATAATAATGCCCTCCAGACCAAATTTCAATCACGGCGGCTAGTCTTGTGCAGTAAAGAAAGGACGGATATAGTCCTATTTATACTATAATCGGATATACATACTCGTATATTATAAGTGGAAGGGATTATAGCACTTCACTCTAATAGTTTTGTGGGTCTCATAGAAAACCAACGGCTTTACATTCTTTTCGAGGCACGGTGACTCGGGGATGTTAATGAGAATTTCTAATAACTGGTTTTTGGCCCGCCCCAGGATTCGAACCTGAAATGCTTAATCAACAGTCGATCACTACACTAACGACGTAGTCAGTGAGAGAAATGTGAACAATGTATATGCATGCAGTTGCATTCATTTATTTTAACTTCTCTTTTTTCATATTTCGTACATGTACACTTTTATTAAGGGGTTTTAGTTTTTTGCGCGGAAGCCTGATTCTTTTTCTAAAATAAAAGTAGCCTAAGTTACTCCTTATAACATCAGCTATCTGCCAGTGAAAGTCCCGTCAAAATCGGTCCAGCCGTTTCAGAGATTAGCCGGAACAAACAGACAGACAGACCGACAGACAGACAAAAATTAAAAAAAATGTGTTTTTGTTATAAGTATCGTATATAGTTTCATATGCATTTAGTAAAAAAACCGTAATTTTGACATTACAAACAGACACTTCCATTTTATTTATTTGTATAGACTAGCTGTTACTCGCGACTTCGCCCGCGTGTTATTTAGGGGTTTATTTTTTTTGCACGGAACCCTAATAATTTTTCTAAAATAAAAGTAGCCTAAGTTACTCCATATGACATCAACTATCTGCGAGTGAAAGTCCCGTCAAAATCAGTCCAGCCGTTTCGGAGCTTAGCCGGAACAAACAGACAGAAAAAAATTGTTGTTTTTTTATTAGTACCGTATATATTTTCATATGAATTTAGCAAAAAGCTGTAATTTTGATTTTACAAACAGACACTTCAGTATTATTTATTTGTATAGATATCTGTTTATGAACACGAATTCGTCGTCAGAGCTAAAGAAAATGAATGACATTTTTAAAAACTTGCTACCGATTTATTTTAAAATTAATTTCTTGAAATCCACGTCGTCTATGAACTTCGCCGTCGAAACTGAATAATAACAAAGCAGAACTCCTTTTCTTTTTAGGTTTCTGCCTGGGAAGGTACCAACGTCTTTTTAATTTGTACTTAAAACTTTTTTTTTTACATTATTTACCTTAGATTATAAAGAAAACTGTGTCATTTTGTTTTGTTATTACTTTGTTTGTATCGTGACGTTCGAATTAAGCTATGTAACCTTGTGAACTCATATAATTGAATTATAATTCTTTTGAGAAATAAATATCTTAAACCACAAATAGCAGTTTTTGCACTGCTGTATACTGTTACAAAAGTTATAGAGTTACGATATATGTAGATTTCTTTTCTTGTGAGATATTTAAAGAGATTATCTGTTTGAAATATGTTTAATCGACGACATATCTATGATGTTGTTGTTGATTTTTATTGAATTCCTTGTGTAGTTTGTCATTACTTTCTTTTTCCTATATTCATTGATAGTCAGTCATATCGGGTAAAAGTGAGGGATTATATCGACTGAACTACTAAATAACATTATGTTATGAGAGCTTCATCTAAACTTGTGCAGAAGTTTGTAATTTAAATGATGTATCTAGAAAATTGGCACTAAACTAAAAAGTATAGTAACACTAAACGAACCAGACGGCACCAGGTGGCAGCCAACGGCTTGACGGTAATTTCTATTAACATATATTTGCCCACAATTCGCTATACGTCCATTATAAAATGATCTAAGGCTAATTGTATATTCAAATGTTTAATGTATATGTTGTAACTTGTTAAAATAATTAAATAAGTTCTAAAATCTTGAAAATGTTTGTTATAATTAAGTACATAAGATATTTATTAAGTTTTGTAATATTTTCCTATTGTAGCTTAAGTTTACGAAACTATTAAATGATTCTTTAATGCTCTACTTTATACGATAACTAAATATAATCATAAAAAACTCATGAAAAACGAATTTCAACGAATTTTATCGCATTTAATTTTATTGTCAGTTCCAGACGTTTCGAGTGGAAACGGAGGAGTTTGACGTTCCGATGACATATTAACTCGAGCTAAGTTATCTTATAGGCTATCTTTAAGATAAGTTACACGTATATTTAAGAAATTTTGAATTATTTAAAATTCGATCTAGATTCTTCTAGATATTCTGTTATTAACGTACCTTATTGACAAAGACACTTAGAAAAAATGTACGTAAGTTGTTTAATCATGAGTGAAGCCTAAAAGTGGCCGCCCTCTATAACTGTGATGTGGGCTTTGAGTGGTGCCAGATAAAACATCAATTAGTAATCTCTGTTTAGATCCAGTAAGTATTGTTTCGATTTGTTTACTACTTCACCTATAATTAGTGAGTATAGAGAACCGGAAACCTTTTTATTGGAAAAGAGGCATTCTATCTTAGTCCTCATGGCTGACAACGCATCTGCATTTTGATTCGCAATCGAGGATAGATGTAGATGTCTATAGGCCATTGCAACCACTTACCATAAGGTAGACTGTGTGCTCGTTTGTCACCCTTACCCTATAAAAAAATACACCGTTTATACTGATACTGAAACCAAACAATTTTGAAAACTGATAAAATTTTATAATTTTTAAGAGCTTTCGGAGTTCGTCCCATAACGCTAGCTTTAAAAGTTTTTAGAATGCCTGCGAAACCTTTTGAAGTTTCGAGGGAATTTATAAACAGTGTATTTATTTATTTCTGGAGGCTAATCAAGCAAGAGTTATCGGAATCCGAAAGATTATTTTTGCGTTTTTACCAACATAGCCAAAGTGTTAAAATCATTTTATTTGGGTACCGTTAAGCTTAAGCTTAAGCGCTTAAGCGGTTTAAAGAAATGGCGTATCCATATCAAAAAGACGATATGGTTTAATTGGAATAAACTGATATCAATAAATATATTTTTCATAAGTGTGTTGAAACGCCATTCTTTTTAAAAAAATCAAGCAAATTACTATTTCATTAAATGGTCTTTACTGAGGCAATTTGAAATATTTTTTATCTAATTTAGAAGCAGTAAATTCTTTAAGATATTTTTTTATTAAAATTTCGATGCTTTTCAAATAAATAAAATTCAAAGACCAGCAGTGGACCTTAAGGCCTACTGGGCTCTGGCTGATGAATAAGATTTTAACGGTCTTTCCTTAATTATGTTAAAATTCTCAGGAAGCAATAGAACTTAAATGTATATATTGAAGTCAGTATTGGCCTGGAATTCACTGAAATGAAAATGTGATGTAAGCCACAAGAAGTCACGGCTTGCAGTAAGTACATTTTCATATCAGCATGGTGTTGTTATTGTTTTTTTTGTTAAGATATTTTTTTATTAAAATTTCGATACTTATCAAATAAATAAAAAACAAAGACCAGCAATGGACCTTAAGGCGTAATGGGTAAGGTAATGAATAAGATTTTAACGGTCTTTCCTTAATTATGTTAAATTCTCAGGAAGCAATAGAACTTAAATGTATATTGATGTTGCTATTGGGCTGGAATTCGCTGATATGAAAATGTGCTGTAAGCCACAAGAACTTATGGCTTGCAGCACATTTTCATATCAGCGTGCTGTTGTTATTGTTTTTTTGTTGTCAACGCTACTGACACAAAGTTCCTTAGTTTCCTGAGCAATTCAAAACCGAATACATAATATTCTAAATGTAGAATAAAAATTAGTGATATTGACATAGATTTTTGAAGACTGTTTTTATAACAAGTTTTCAAAAATTATATTTTATATTTACTAGTAAAGGTGACAAACGAGTACCGAGTTCAAGTGGTGGTAATTGGATGCTGTGGCCCGTGGAAACTTCTTCATCATCATCACCATCATCATCCACTTCTCGCATGCATCCACTACATCTAGCGGAAATAGACACCTTTACTATCCTCAATTTAGAATCAAATACTGATGCGTTGTCAGGTACAGGTTGTACAGATGCGTTGTACTTCTGTGGACTTAGATGGAAACATTCCTTATACAAAATATTATGGAAATTGAAACATCTCAATTATTAGAAACTCTCAGAGCTTTAATTTATGATGAACTTTGAAAAATTCTGTCAATTATTCTGAAATCCAGTATTGTCACGACTTAACCGATTGTGGTCTTTAACACAATATAAGATTTATCATTTTGATTCTGAAACATGCTAGGATACAGGACAGGAGGCGTGTTTATAAATTCTATTTATATATATATATATGGACCAAGATTACTTACTATTTGAAATTGTTGGCTTAGTGCCAAAAAAAGGAAACTGCGATCAAGTTATTAACAAATTGTATATTTACATTGTAAACATTTTACGGAGTGACCGTGAAATAAAATTCAATTAAATGTTGAAAGCGAATTTTATTTATTCAATCCCCAGTTCAGCTAGTATATATTTCATTTAAAATATTAGAAATAAACTAGTTCTCTTATATATTATATAAGAAATAAATAATTTTGAAAGGGTAGGTACTACAGTCCACCGCACAATGGCTTTGTAAGAATATGTACTACCTGATATCATCCCGTTGGTATTGGGTATTAAAACAGTGTGAAACCTAAACAGGTGAAGGGCAGCAGCATCCTTCTGATAGCTAAAAATAATCAAAAAAATGGTTTGGTTGGTTGTATGGTATATGGTTATATGGTATGTAATAATAATCCTATGAGGCAATCTACTGGATAGGCCTGTGTTAACCCCTTACCACATACCAAGACATATATGGACACAAAAGGTTATGATTTTTTTCTAGCCTTGTTTATGCCCCAAAATGGGCATTTTGAGACGGCCCCAATTACCTTTGACTTTGTCGAATCACCCGATGGTGCCGAGGTGAGGTAATGCCGACGACGGGGGGGGGGGGGGGGGGAGGCGGTCGCGTGCCGTGGGCAATCGCTCCACGCGCTGGCTGAAGAGTTGAGAGTAGCTCGCTGGCAGCGATGCGGTTAATCCGCGTATCTCGGTGCCGCTGCCGAGGTTTCGCGCGACCGATTTTGGGGTTACGGTCTAGAATTTTAGGATTTGTGCGCGTGACTTCGCTACGTAATTGTGTTTCGTGAAAACCGCCTCGTTTTAGGTTGTCTAGGGTTTAAGTTCTTGACAAGAGGCTTGTATTGTGTTTGGCTGATTAAGTAACTTCTTTGAAAGTAATTGTGCAAATTAGATAGAGAATGCGTGTTGAAGTGCATTTTGTAATATTTAACTTACTCGGGTGACGTGGAATTTTGCGCGGGCGCCGATTAGATCATCATCATCATCATTACAGCCTTCCATAAGTCCACTGCTGAACATAGGCCTCCCCCAAGGAATGCCACAAAGCACGGTCCTGAGCCACCTGCATCCATCGACTTCCTGCATGTCTTACCAGGCCGTCACTCCATCTCGTGGGGGGTCGGCCCACACTTCGCCTACCGGTACGAGGCTGCCACTCGAGAACCTTTCTTCCCCATCGGTTGTCGGTTCTTCGAGCTATATGGCCGGCCCACTGCCACTTCAGCTTACTAATCCGTTGGGCTATGTCGGTTACTCTTGTTCTACTGCGGATATCTTCATTCCTAAGTATATCATGCAGAGAAACTCCGAGCATAGCCCTCTCCATAGCTCGCTGAGCGACCTTGAGCTTCCTCAGACGGCCAGCTGTGAAGGACCACGTCTCAGTTCCGTAAGTCATCACTGGCAACACGCACTGGTTGTACAATTTCGTTTTAAGGTTTTGAGGTATGTCTGACGAGAACATGAGTCGTAGCTTCCCGAACGCTGCCCAGCCGAGTTGAATCCGTCGATTGACCCCTCGGTCGAAGTTGGACTTACCTAGTCGGACTATTTGTCCCAGGTAAACATACTCGCCAACAACTTCGAGCTTAGTGCTCCCAACAACTACCGGCATAGGTGTGACGTGGACATTAAACATAATCTTTGTTTTGTCCATGTTCATCTTAAGACCTATCCGTTGGGAGACACTATTGAGGTCATTGAGCATAGTGCTTAGGTCCTCCAGCGATTCTGCCATAAGGACTATATCGTCGGCAAATCGAAGGTTAGTGATGTACTCGCCATTGATGTTGATACCGTATCCTTTCCAGTCCAGAAGCTTGAAAACGTCTTCCAATGCAGCGGTGAAGAGTTTCGGGGATATGACGTCACCCTGTCTTACACCTCTCTGCAATTGGATAGGTTTCGTACTCCGGTTCTGTACTCGGATAGCCATTGTAGCTCTGCTGTACAAACACTTCAGCACTTCGATATACCGACAGTCGACTTGGCACCGCTGAAGGGACTGCAGCACCGCCCAGATTTCGACGGAATCAAAGGCTTTCTCATAGTCCACATACGCCAGACATAGTGGCAAATTGTACTCTTCGGACTTCTGTACAATTTGCCGATGTATGTGGTCTATGGTGCTAAAGCCCTTTCGGAAACCGGCTTGTTCGGAAGGCTGGAAGTCGTCAAATCTGCGCGCGAGACGATTCGTAATGACTCTCGAAAACAGCACGTAGACGCGGCTCAGAAGGGAAATCGGTCTGTAGTTTTTCAAGAAAGCGTTGTCACCTTTCTTGAAGAACAAGACCACCGCACTTCTGCTCCACGCCTCCGGTGTAATGCCACCATGGAGGACGGAATTAAAGAGCTTCTGAAGGACTTCAAGTACCGGTCTTCCACCCGCTTTCAAAAGCTCCGCTGTAATTCCATCCTCGCGTGGGGCCCTACCGTTTTTAAGGTGCTGGAGAGCCATTCTAATCTCGCTCAGACTGACGTCCGGGATATCTTCGGAATAGTGTCGGATAAGACTCGCTCTTGGATCGTTACTCACACTTGCGTGCGGCTCCAACGATGACGTGTACAGCTGCCCATAGAACCTCTCAATCTCACTCAAAATCTCAGGTGTCCCGGAAACGATGCTGCCACACTCTGTCTTCAGCTTCGACAGTTGGTTCTTTCTGGCAGACAGACCTCTGGCAAAGACTTTGGAGCCTTGGTTCCGCTCGATCGCTTTTTCAATACGAGCTGTATTGAAGTTGCGTAAGTCCCGCCGCATGCATTTGGAGATCTGTCTGTTCAGTTGCCTGTATGCTGTCAAGTCTGTTGAAGAATGTAGCTTCATCTTCCGTCTAACAGCCATGAGATTAAGAGTGTAATCGGAGAGTTTTTGTGTTCTTCTGCGGCGGATCTTGCAGAACTTAGCTCCGACCACATGGACAGTTTCCACGAGCTTGTCATTCATATCGTCCACTTCATTGCAGTGTTCTAGGGACTGAAAACGGTTTTGTAACTTGAGCTGAAAGGTTTCGTGACTTTAAAACAGAGCACGAGGGGGACGGAGCGTTGACTTCATCAGACGAGACCTCTCCAACTTAACGTTTAGGTTCAGTGTGCCTCTAACTATTCGGTGATCGCTACCAGTTTTCACCCTCGCGATCACGGAGACATCACTGAGCAGTTGTCGTCTGGTCGTCATAATGAAGTCAATCTCATTTTTTGTCGAACCGTCGGGGCTCGACCAGGTCCACTTCCTGTGGGGCCGCTTCTTGAAGAAAGTGTTCATTATAAAAAGTCCCTCTTTCTCCATGAAGTCGGCCAGCTGCTGGCCCCTAGGATTCCGTTGCCCTATTCCAAATTTCTCCTTATTTTAGCTCACCGTTCTCTCTTGTGCCTAGTTTTGCATTGAAGTCTCCCATTAACACCGTATATTGGGTTTTGGAGAAATGCATGGCTCTAGAGATATCCTCATACATTTCCTCCACCTCTCCATCGGGGTGTGCCGAGGTTGGTGCGTAAACCTGTATGACCTTCAGCGAATACCGTTTGGTGATTCTAAATATAAGATACGCAACCCTCGTCGACACACTCCCGATCTTTACAACGTTGTTAACGAGAGACTTGTGGACGATAAAACCGACACCTCCTTGGGACAGATGGTCGCCCTACCGGTGATAGAGCAAGTTGCCCGATTCGAGGATTCTCGTGTCCTCCGCCTCTCTTCGGACTTCGGATAATCCAATAATATGCCAGCGCAACTTGTCTATCTCTTCTTCCGTTGCCAGGTCGAGTCATCTAACGTGGCAACTGAACCTCCACCGGAGATTCTTAGCACCCCCTGCCCTGCCGTTACCATGGTCGCCACCGTAGCCAGGAATAGCGGGGCCGCCGGGGACTGGGGGCCGTTTATTATTGTCATTGCTCATGGGGGGTATATTGCCATAGTTGCCACGCTTGGCGAGCGGGTTGGCAACCGCAGTTTTTTTATTGTAATTTTGGCTATTATCAGGAAGATGCTGCTGCCCATCTCCTGCTTGTTTCCCTTTGTCGCCTTTTACGACACCCACGGGAGGATATGGGGTAGTTGATATTCTTGACCGCCACTACACGGCCGATTAGATATACGGTTAGTATTTGAACAGCGCATTTCTTTTTGAGGTCGTTTCCCGGTTGATCGTTTTGGAAATCATTGTAATTGTGTCGTCGCGTTAAGTACCCTTTTTTGTGTGTTGACTGTTTTGTTAGTTTACGTGTCAACGAGGCGTATTTTGAATTTTTATGGCTGCGTAGTATTTGATATCGAACGAAGGAACTTAGTTGTGTTTAACGCTGCACCGCGTGACTCATGAAGAGATCGCGTTAGTTCCCTATTTGTAATTTGGTGATAAATGAATCCGGTACATTGAATGTTGAACTTTAAACTACTGTCCGTTACTGTGTCGGATATCACGTATTCGATTCTACGATGAATGTAGAATTAGTCGAGTTTAAGTTAGTTAAATGTACAATATAGTGAAATAGTGACAATGAAGAAAGAATGGTCCAGCGGTGAAGCCTGCTGGAGTGATGAAGCATTGTGGGGCAGCATGGAACGGCCGCTGCCGGTCACCTCAGCTGGGCCAGGTCACACACACATACACATCACCAAACACTACTTTGTATGCAACTTACACCCACCTACGGCCTGACCGAGCCTTGGGGCGGTCTTAGATTCGGATACAGGTACGTACTATATTTTATGGGAGAATGCTATTCTCCTATATAGTTTAGTATGATAGAAAATTTTCCATATGGCCATTTCGGGCCCGACCTGCGGCTGCCCGTTGAATCTTCCGCTCATGGGCCTCGGGATATTCGACTTTTGCAGGGGCAGCTGTAGGCCGTAACAAGCCTAATGAAAAACTTGATCTTTAAAAATACCTTAAATTAGAATAAACATAATTTGTCGCAATTTCGAATATAAATCATTAGTTCATGGTAATTGACATTTTGTCAACTATATTTGAGGTTATTCAAAATAAAATACTCAACGGTAAGTAAAACGTATTAAAAAATATGACTATATGCTTCATACCCTCTAAAGTATAAAACTAGTTTGTTAAAGACATGAAGGTAGTTTGAAGGAAAAATGTAAAATAAAATTCTGATTTATTTTATGTATAATTTATTAATTTCGTCTGTTCTTGTGAGTAAGGTTTTGTTAAATAATTATTTCTCGTTTGGTCTTTTTTCTTACTTTTAATATTTATTTACTTGATGGTGTCACTTGTAATATTTACATTACGGTATGGTTTGCCTCATAGAGCATTATATAGCTTACAATTTTCAAATACAGATAATCGTTACATGCCACAATTCAAGAAGTTTTATTTATTAACCACGGGATTACGGTGTTGGGAAAGTTCTGGGCATTGAACATTGGTCCTTCGAGCTGGATACTTAAGGCTGAGGTTGACTTGTGTTACATCATTTTTGCGACTACTGGACACGACGTTGGGATATTGTAGAAGGATACATGTTCCATTTACAAAATTGGAAGACAACGCTGATAGCGACGGAACACGAAAATCCACGAGACCATCTTCGGAGTGTGAAAAGAACCCAACTGGGACGTCGCGTAAGAAAAGGACAACAAAAGAGTATTATTAATATAAAATTGTACTATTTTAAATACATTGAAGAAAAAAAATTATAAATTGCTGGAACTCAGAATTACCGGAAATAGTGCACCACCACCATTAGGGATATTTTTTTATAGGATAGGGTGACAAACGAGCACACAGTCCACCTGATGTTAAGTGGTTGCTGTGGCCCATAGATATTTACATCTATCCTCGTTTGAGAATCAAAATGCAGATGCATTGTCACCCGAGAAGACTAAGATGGCATGCCTCTTTTCCAGTTAGAAGGGTCTCCGTTTCTCTACCTTTATCACACGAAACACAGCACTGTTAAGCTGTTATTTTACGTTGGTATTCTGTAAGAGCGTTTTTCTACCCCGTTCGAGCCGATCCATTCATGCTACAACTATACTACTAATATAGCTGCTGCATGGCTCTACCACGTATGTTTTTACTGTTCAATGTAATCTCAAGTCTATTCAGGATAATTTAAACAAACCAGCAGGAATTACGAGAGAAGGAATGGAAAAGTTTATTGCCATCGTGATCATCATCATCATTATCATCATTACAGCCCTTCACAAGTCCACTGCTGAACATAGGCCTCCCCCAAAGAATGCCACAAAGCACGGTCCTGAGCCACCTGCATCCATCGACTTCCTGCATATCTTACCAGATCGTCACTCCATCTCGTGGGGGGACGCCCTACACTTCGCCTACCGGTACGAGGCTGCCACTCGAGATCCTTTCTTCCCCATCGGTTGTCGGTTCTTCGAGCTATATATAGCCATCGTGATCATCAGAACAATATATTCCTTTATTTAATTTTAAACTTGCAGTTTCCAAACACTTACGTAAAGCAAGCACTGCTCCAACACAAAAAAAAAACGTAGTCGCCCATCTAGTATTCTTGAAACACCGACATCAAGCCGGAGTGGCACTCCCATCGTCTTGCCTGATTCTTCAGTACCTGCTAAAAGCTTCGAAATACTCCTGCTAAACATCAAAATAGTTCTTTGAATTCAGTACGTCGTGATGGAGTAAGTCATTTTCCCATTTGGTAGAAAAATACCCGAAAGTTATGCCAGTATTGTTCAAAATATCGTTCTTTCACTGAATGTGAAAATTGTTATGTTTATTTATGTTTAACGACAAACGCAATTTTTTTAAGGAGTTCCAACAAATATAATTCATATTTTTTTAAAACACGAATGCGAAGCCATATTTGGATTCACATTAGATGACTAGACTGCATACGACGCCATGTATGGCGTCGAGTAATAACATCTAATATATAAGTTTATTATTTTTTTATTTCATTTTGATCTCATTATGTAAGCCTAGTTAAACACTATTTCGTAATAAAAAAAAATTCATTTCATCTCTTTAATAATAATTCATGCTGTAAGGGTTAAGCAGTATCATGTAGTGTATTCTCCTACATTTATAAGCATTACATATTACAACAGCTGTGCCCTGCGGTTTCACCCGCGTCATCACGTGCCTGAGGCGTGCGATATAACATGACACCTAGTTCATGCATTTTAGATAGCAATGTGTTGAGAAATTGGCAAAGTAAATAGAGTACTTTAATCTATCGGCATATGTACGTTATAGAACGAAGTTAAATTTTATCCTTTCTCCCGCCCTCTCCCGTTTGAGCGTGAACGCGGGTGTTCAACTTGCTCACTTGCTTACGCAATTAATCATTATCGAAAATAAGACAGCGTACGGTACTATACATTCAGTATAGATAAATTACAGTCCAACCACATCGTAACACGTCCCCGCCACGATCATACACCAGTGTAACTTGAGCTAGGTAATTACATGATAACACCAAAGTATGCAAACCAACAGCAACACTACTTATCTCAGTGTAACAAAAGTCAGCCTCTATGTAACACCATCCTCCTTGCACGTAGCATTCACTCGTACATCACTCGTAGAATGATTCAAGCGAAATCTCCCATTCACCGCACCGAACTTTATACTGCACAAACAAGTGGGGGTTTCTCGATATACCCTCAATTCCACCTCGACCCAACCCGGCGGGGGGGGGGGAGGAGATGGGCTCGGTTCCCTAAAAAAAATTCTACCCCGAACGGTTTGCGCTCTGCGCCATGTTTTATAAAATTCCGAAAATTCGTACTTCTGCTCACATTTGTGGTCATCACGTCCACAGTTTAGTTCATGGAGTATCTTTGACTTGATAGCGGTCATGATCAAAAACTTTAACGCTTCTTTAAGGACCTTGAAACTTAGCTATAAGTTTTTTGCTATTACCAGTAGCTGAAATTTGTCTCTCTATTCTTATAAAATCGCAAACTTTGTATTAAATGGGTTTACAATGAGAGTTATCGTAGCGATATTTTTGTGTTAATTGGTAAGAACTAATATGGGAGCTTATGTCCTTTCGAATAGTGTCAGCATTACAGCGATTACACTCTAAATTATCAATATCTTCAAAAGCTGTTATTATTTTATTATCGCTTGAACTTCTAAGATTAACGATTAAGATTCAACCAAAGAGTGATTCAGATGGTGTAGTGTTAATACCTTTATTAAAAGGTATTATTCATACCCCCTTGTATGTCTGGAAAGTGGGAGTCCCATTTGTTATCTGCTGTGCAGATACATTTTGCTGTCAAAGAGTCAATTATAATTTTGTTATAACGTTCTACCTGTCCATTGGATCTTGGAGTAGACAAAGCATTAAGAATATGCTTTATACCCTTTTCATGAACAAATGCTTTAAAGGTATTACTGGTAAAAGCAGTCCCATGGTCGAAAATAATACGTCTTGGAGCACTAAATATACTAATATACTCGCGAATAACTTTAATGGTTGTACTAGATTTGGTACTTCTAACCGGTTTTAAGTATATATATCGAGTAAATGCATCTATCAGAACTAAAATATGCGTAAAACCTGTAATACTTCTTACGAACGGTCCAACATGATCAACGTAAATTGTATCAAAGGGAATCTCTATTTTTTTCAATTGGGTGTCAAAACCGGGGCTTTTTACCCCCAGACGATTTAGAATATGTACACTCAAGGCAAGAGGTTACATATTTCTTTACAAAGTTTTCATTTTCGGGAACCAGTAGTATGATTCAATCCGAGCTAGAGTTTTATCCAGACCAAAGTGACCAATGTCGTCATGATTTTGCTTCACAATTTGCCATCTAACGCCCTTAGGCACAACGCACTTGTCACCCTCTGCAGTTTTTCTAAATAACTTGGCATTTTTCAATTTCTAATTGTTTTTAATATAAAGCACGTTTAAATTAGGATTATTTAAAATACTAATTATTCGTTGTATGTCGGTATCAGAGTTTTGTACAGTAACAAGTCAGACAATTTTCTTACCATAAAAAATATCCTTAAACTTAAGATCTTCGTCAGGCAATGCTAGATTACGGCTAAGAGCATCCACATAGGCCATTGATCTTCCAGGTCTGTATTCAATAGAAAAATCGAATTCTTGCCAACAAGCAACACGTGGCAGCATATCCAGTTTTAAAAATGTGGCTCGTAAAGAGTTACAGTCGGTAACAATTTTGAAACGAATTCCTACCAAATATACGCGAAATTTTTGTAGAGAAGTTACCACAGCTGTTTCTAGGTCGTAAGAAGAATAATTTTGCTCTTCTGGAGTAGTTTGTTTGCTGTAATAAGCGACAGGTCGTAATTCATTTTTATCGAATCTTTGTAGCAGAATACCTACAACACCCAGCTTACAAGCATTTGTGTGAAGTTCTGTTTCGGCCGACGGATTATAAAGAGCCAGAATAGGTTTCTTCACCAACGCCCCTTTCAAAGTGTTGAATGCATTCTGCTGTTCCTGTCCCCATTCCCAGGTCGCCTCATTCTTTAATAATTTTATAAATGGTTTTGATATTACCGAAAAACCTTGTACGAATCTTCGGAAAAAACTAGCTAATCCAAAGAATTGCCTAACATTGTGTTCATTAGTTTGGTACCGGGGAAAGCTCTACTGCTTTAATTTTTCTTGCACCAGGACATATTCCCTCACTGGAAACTACGAACAATAAATAATCAACGGAAAGGCGAAAGAACACACATTCAGAGAGTTTTAGCGTAAGCCCCGCACTACCTAGTAATTTAAGAACAGAATGTAGCTTTATGATCGCTTGATGGATGGTCTGAGAAGGAATAATGATGTCTTGTAGAAATGCTAATGCTTCTCAATGGGGTATTTCCCCTTTTTCTTTTATCGCCAATCTATACGGTCTGTAAACAACAGCCTTGTCGTCGTCCAAACGAATGAACATCTAAGCTACCTACAGTGCAACTTCCTAATTCGGAAAGTCTGAATGCGAATCACTTACGAAATTTGTTAAGAAGAACTACCAAACGATAGACAGACTTCAAATTGATTTAAAATATCACCATGCTTTAGATTAGAAATTTGTATAGATTTCGGTGCAGGGCAAGTATTGAATGACGAAACTTGCATAGCTCTATTTTCAGCTTCCTCCAGAGCGATTCTATCATGCGCAATAAGTAAATGCTCTACTTAATTAATTGGTTCTGGATCTAACGAGTTAATTACTATCTTACCGCAGCGCTCACTATCAAATTTATAGACTCCAGTTAACACGCTATATTCGATACAAAGTTTTCGTCTCATACCTCCTTCAACATACAAGATTCCGACAAACTTTGGCTTGGTACAAATTTCAATAAGCGAAATACCACAAACGTTAACGTCATCGGGGACAATCAGCAGTTCAACATTGGCCTCAACATCATCTACTACGATTTTATCAATAACTTAACCCAAAGATCTTACATTGGCGTTATCAAAACCTCTGACGGAGGGTAGGTTATAAGTTTGAACATTTTTATTAGATAATTCTGATTGCTTGAGCATAGAGCACTCGCTACCAAGTCCAACAAACGATTCAATTGGTATGGAATTCACGATGGCAGTTTTGTAATATTTATTAATAATATTGATATTAATCACAAAATTGACGGCCTTTTGAGATGGTAATATAGCTTGGAATAACAGTTTTCTGTCAGATGACCTACTTGAGAACATCGACTACAGGTTTTAATCGGTTGTGGGCATTTATTTATAATATGGTCTTCCTGTTTACAATTATAGCATCGGGCCGTAATACCAGTGGTGCGTGATCTAAAATTCTGAACCCTACCTAACCTTCGATCATCGTGTTGCTAAATGTTTCTAGAATTTCTCAAATAGGTCAAAAGTTTATCTAAATCTTCCTACTGTACCGCTTCCGTTCCTAACCTGACTGATTGATCATCTATGCCATGAAATACACATTTCACCGCTCTTTTCCCTGTTATACTGCATCGATTAATTAACGCAATCTCATCGCAAAAGTAATCCTCTAACGAGTCTCAAAACCTAGCACGTCTAGCTAACATATCACTAAGCATTTGACTTTAGTTTTCCCCAGATGGAAATGCAGACAATAATTTAGATCGCCACTTCAACCAGGAGAAGAGTACAGATGGCAATCCTTCGTACCACCTTTGTGCCATGCCTTTTATAACTACAGGAGAGCGAAGTGTAATGTTTGCCGTTCGCTCCAACCATATACAGTTGCGCACTCGTTAACCTTATGTAACCATATAATTAATTGTTTGCTCCTTTGTAACTGGGCCATATTCTGGTATGGTATTATTAAGTGAACTTATCCTAACTGAATTTGAGGGCGTTAAAAATTTCATCGCGTGCATTAAAAGCTTAAGACTATTGTCAGAATTAGACATTGCGGGCTCATGAACACTGAAGTTACCTTGCATTTCGGTTCTGGTGCAGCTATTATGAGGCGCCTCGCGTCGTCGAGGGCCATCAGGAGAATGGCTGAAGTTACCACTCATTACATCACGAGACGTGCTGCGCGGAGAACTAACTCTTTGATGTCGGATGGATGAGCGATTACTACGCGTGTGGTGATCGCTGGGCTTACGGTGACGGCTGCGGTTACGGTGTCGCGACTGGCTGTAGGATGTCAGTCGCGAGTTGGATAGATTGCGAGTCAGGTCTGGTACTAAGGCCGCGTCTGTGGCTAAGGCCACAACTGCGGTCGCGGCTTCGGCTTCGGTCGTGACTACCCCGGTCACATACCAAAGATTAAGGTATTCTTGAACGTGTTCGGGGACTGGCGATCTCGACGGTTGCGAACACGCTTTCGCAATGAAAGTCGACCTCGTACGTGATTACGATCTTCGTTTCGTTTTAATATAGGAGAGTTTATCCCTTCCTTACTATTGTGCTCTTCCATCTCAGACTGAAACAGAAATAATAACAGAAATAATGTTTTATCCGAGATGGATAAACTACTATGTATTTGGGCAATAACATCAAGTAGCTTACACATAACGTGAAATTCGAACGTCAGAAAAGAAAATAATATAATGTATTTTAATGAATAAATAAATATAAATAAGGACAAAAACAGAACACAAATACACAAAAAAATGCATAAAAATAAATTATAAAAATTATTTCAATACAACATCATTTATTTATTTATATGGAAAGAGAGAAGCCTGCGCACTCTTTTATAGTTCGGCCGTTGAGAGAATGCGTCCCTAACACCTATCAGTTAGTCACGACTAGTGATGGGCGCAACATAACACTGAGTTCGTTACTGTTCCTCCAAAATAAACCGCCGCGTTATTTTTAAGATCATTTTCGTTTTAAATTGGCGGAATCATTTAAAATTTATATTTTAGTAATTTAAGTGGAAACCAAAAAAAAGGTAATATTAATATAATAAAATTGTTTTATTTATTCTTTGTTACAAAGTTACAATCTGTATTTCTATGCAATAAAGTACATTAAATTGAATTTGCGTACAGAATATTAATCAGACTCCGATTCGCTTGAGGAGGTGGTGTCTTCATCATCATCTTCGCCTACATGTATAATTATATTATTATCAATAACAGAATCAATCCTGATATCTCGGTCAAAATGTTCCACAATCAGGTTTTTAGTCTTCTCAACAACCTTTGCCCAGTCATCTCTTGTGACTTCCCCGCAGGCTTCTTTTAATAGGGTCATCATCTTTTTCGTGCTGAATGGCGGGGAACTAATGTGGCGGGCGGCGTAATCTTTTATTTGAGCCCAAATTAGCTCAATCACGTTATATAGGCAATGATACGGTGGAATTCTCAGAACGCGATGACCGTACTCCAGAGCCAGTTCATCGATTTCGTATCGCACATTTGCCGCTTTATTTTCTTTAACTAATTTAATTAGATGTGGCTTTAGCATCTGCATATTTGCATCAATGCCTTTTGTTTGTAACCAAGCCACCATTTCTTCTTTTTTATTAGCTTGGGTAGGTGGTTTCTGTATATTGAACCGAGTGATAGGAGGCATTATCCATGAATATTACAGAAGGCTCTGGTAGGCTGGGCAAAAGCACGTTCTGGAACCACTCTTTAAATGTAGTGGCATTCATTTCCTCGTGGTACTCATTTGTGGTTTTTGATTGAAATGCCAGTAACGCGTTCTCCACAAAGCCATATTTTGCATAACCTGCGTGGCATATTATCAGACGGGCCTCCTTACCCATTGGTACTTTCGATGTCGACGCTTGTGTATCATCCATCCAAGAACGGGAAACCGTGTGATTGGCGTTTAGCCATGTCTCGTCAATGAACACGACATTATCCCAGTTATCAATATTTTTTGCTTCTCTCAAAAAACTTATCCGTTTTAAAATTATGTCGTACCGTTCTAATTAAATTTTTTTTGTCTGTTTTTTTATACGAAAAACCAATATCTTTTAAGATTTGGGTTAAAGCAGTTTTACCCCCGCTAAACAGTCCATCTTCTCTTACCGATGCCAAAAGTTTCTTCCTGTTAAAATATTCATTTCTGGAATAGTAACCATATATATGATTTCTGATTGCATCGGCGTCAAAGGTGTCAATATCTGTCACGGGTTTAGTTCTACGTTTCTTCTTCGGAGTACGTAAAATATTATCTTCCGTGTCAGTAGATCCGAACTTTTCTTTATTAATATTTGTTATCGTTCGTTTGCTAACTCCAAGCGCCTGAGAGACGCGTTCTTGTTCTTGTTCGACAGGTAACAGGGCTCCGCCATTTTGCCGCTCCCGCTCAAAGTAATCTTGCAGCTTGATGATTAACTCACTGGCTCCACTTTTCAATGTTTGTCCACGTTTAGGCATTATTATGCACCAAAAGTAAAAAGAACGCAATACAAAACACAATCGAAGTCCGATTTAGGGCCGATGTCAGTTTGAAAAGCAGAAACAGTCCATTAAACGAAAGTCGGGTAATCAAATAAAAACAGATCGAAAACACTTGAAGAACGTGGTCTATGCGCACGAAACGACAACAGACGACTGTTTTAGCGTCACAAAATGGCGGCTCATAACGCTATTTGGGGTTACTATTTTGAACCTAAATATAAAAATGCTACTTTCTTTCGCGCGTTCGGTTTGGTCGTAGTTTTATTTTTATATTTAATAAAAGTTATCTTATAGTCCATTATTTTCAAATTCTTAAAAAGAAAAACAAAACGTATTATATTATAAAGCATAACTGTATAAGAACAGATTACGATACTGTTATTGCCTGTTATTGTTAGCACAGCACTACAAATATAAAGCGTTGACATAACCTTGTATAGATTTAGCGCAGTATAGATTTAGAAAAATATTGTTTACCAAGTTATTTGACACTCAGTTTGGCACAAAATTATAACATTCATTGATTATTGATATAATAATGTTGTTTTAATGCTCATCAATTGTTAAAACGGTAAACAACCAGCAAAAATATTTTTATCGCAACTGCAACGCCATTACAAAGTTACGTCGTCAGTTCAATCGCGACGTGTCAGCAACGCATTCTCTGAACGGCCGAACTATAGTCATATTTTGAGCATGTATGAGATTCAGCATAGATTAAGGTAATAACCAAGAAGAAATGTATTAATATACATTAACGTATACGTATTAATATATGCAAAAAAAATAATTTAAGTTGTGTACATTAAATATCTGTGTAAAAATTAATGTGAAAACGAACACACAGCTTGCCGAGTATACAGACTTGAAACTTCTATACCAACGGAGTTTTGCATACCTTAAGCGAAAGCGCAAGGTATTCTACTATCGCCTAAAAATTAAGATTCCAACATTTTATAGAATAAAATCGTATCTAGCAATCATATTATACATATAAGTGATATAAAAAGCACATTGTTAGAAAGATAAATGATTGTTAAACTTATTAATAATTTTTTTAAATCGACTAATTGCTATTTTTAAATAAAAAAAGGGTTTTAGTGGCTTATGGTGTTAATTTATTCATGTACCTGTGGCTTGTAAACACAATAACTTTTGAAAATATTAATTGTTTAACTCAATCTATTTTTTAATCTCTTCGTCTATCATGTAATTACCACTGAATGTAAATGGCAGTGTAATTTTGTTTTGTTTAGCTATAATTAATTTTTTCCGGCTCCAAAATGGCGAAATTTTCGTTGATTTGGTAGCCTCGTATATATAAGTTATTTCTGTAAATGGGGAGCTACAGCCATAGAGTAGTAATGAGTAGTTTAGTTTGGCTCACACAGTACATTATATATAGGAATAATGTAAAATAAATAAATTATACTAAAAATTTAATTACAAATTTGTTTTGTAACAAAATAGTAAGTTAGCAAGGTTCGATTGTATTTTAAACTATTCATTAATTTGTTTGATTCTTAATTGGCCTAGCATGGCTAAATTTAAAAAAGCGACATCTACTGCAACATGGACAAACTGTCATGACATAATAATACCTCTAAGAAAAATTATAGTATGGACCACAGAACACAATTACTCTCTACCAAGAGGTATGGACTGTTATGCCACCTTCAGTCGCCTTCGTGAGTAAACATTTTTTCGGTTGTTTGTAGCGGCTCAAGAAGATCGCTGTACAAATACACAATATTCGAATAACCAAATTTCTTAAATACTTAATTATAATAATAATAAGACATTTTTTATTACAATATTTAAAAGCACAGAATAAATAATAGTAAAACGTACTAAAAGCAAGTAGTATAATATTTTTTGTCATGGGTGACATTTTCATGGTTTTCGAGGGTGTTGAAACCGATAGGGTCATAGTATAAAGAGATAGGGTTATCGAAATGTAAATCCAACATGGCGGCCGCAACAGGTATCAATTTTTTCATCATGGGTGTCATTTTTATGGTTTTCGAGGGTGCTGAAGCCGATAGTGCTGTCGAAATGTAAATCCAAGTTGGTGGCTGCAATAGGTATAAATTTTTTCATCATGGGTGTCATTTGCATGGTTTTCGAGGGTGTTGAAGCTGATAGTGCTGTCGAAATGTAAATCCAAGATGGCGGCTGAATTAGGTACCAATTTTTTCCATATGGGTGTCATTTTCATGTTTTTCGAGGGTGTTGAAGCCGATAGTGTTGTCGAAATGTAAATCCAAGATGGCGGCTGCAAAATATATCAATTTTTTCATATTGGGTGTCATTTTCATGATTTTCGAGGGTTTTGAAGCCGATAGTGCTGTCGAAATGTAAATCCAAGATGGCGGCTGCAATAGGTATCAGTTTTTTCATCATGGGTGTCATTTTCATGGGTTTCGAGAGAGTTGAAGCCGATAGTGCTGTCGAAATGTAAATCCAAGATGGCGGCTGCAATAGATATAAATTTTTTCATCTTGGGTGTCATTTTCATGATTTTCGTGAGAGTTGAAGCCGATAGTGCTGTTGAAATGTAAATCCAACATGGCGGCTGCAATAGGTATCAATTTTATCATCATGGGTGTCATTTTCATGGTTTTCGAGAGAATTGAAGCCGATAGGGTTGTCGAAATGTAAATCCAAGGTGGCGGCTGCAATGGGTATTAATTTTTCATCATGGGTGTCATTTTCATGAGTTTCGAGGGTGTTGAAGCCGATAGTGCTGTCGAAATGTAAATCCAAGATGGCAGCTGAAGTAGGTACCAATTTTTTCATCTAAGGTGTCATTTTCTTGGTTTTCGAGAGTGTTGAAGCCGATAGTGCTGTCGAAATGTAAATCCAAGATTGCGGCTGAAGTCGGTACCAATTTTTTCATCTTGGGTGTCATTTTCATGGGTTTCGAGAGAGTTGAAGCCGATAGTGCTGTCGAAATGTAAATCCAAGATGGCGGCTGCAATAGGTATCAATTTTTTCATCATGGGTGTCATTTTCATGGTTATCGAGAGAGTTAAAGCCGATAGGGTTGTCGAAATGTAAATCCAAGATGGCGGCTGCAATAGGTATCAATTTTTTCATCATGGGTGTCATTTTCATGGTTTTCGAGGGTGTTGAAGCCGATAGTGCTGTCGAAATGTATTTAAACTACTTTAAAAATTCCATATAATCATGTTATACGTAATTTTTTTAATGCGCTTAGGGTATGCCCAATTGGATTTACCAATATATTTTAAAATTATCATTGTGGTTTTGAAATAATATTTGCATAAATTACACCAAAAATAAGGTCAGCATCAACAATTAAATATTAATTCTATTCTAAAAGTATTTATAAAGAGATCGTGTTAATCAGTTAATCAGTACCTGCTGCAATAACCCGATGGTAACGGATGATAATATTTTAGCTTACCCTTCAGTTATAAATAGGAATACTAATAACGCCGGTAACAAGGTATCCTGATTTTCGGGTAGTATAATATTTTTTTTCTTAGAGAAAGGATAAAGGAAAGAAAAAACATTGTTATTTTTGACCGCAATTTAAAGAGCCTACTTTTACATACATGAAAGTTCATATCCGACTTCTGATTTGTGAAATAAAGTCACTTAATGCATCATTAATATCATATATTTTCTAAATTGTATAAAATATCACTAAATCTAAACAAGGTTATAGATATCCACAATAACAAAAATGTACATTAGACATACAGAATAACAAAATAAGTATAACAATTCCTATCTCTCACAATTACTCACATCACAATTAATCACAAATACTCACAATTTATCTTCCGTGTACGTATTCTCTACCCAACACTTCTTGCAAAAGACTGCCCCACAAGCCGCCGACATCTGTATTTTATAGGCATTTAATTTACCATTGATAAACTACAGATGGCGCTGCTTATTTGGTTTCGGTTACAAGTTTCCAATAAAATATTATATATATATTAGTTTTTTCATTATAAAACATGACAGTTATAAATATGAGCGAAAATAAATAGCTCAACTAAATCTAAAATATTGATGTACCCGCTATTGTAAGAAAATAATTAATTACCCACAATGCTAGTTACAATAATACATATTATTATAATATATCTATATAATAATATTAATACATATTATTAAAATATACCGTGTAGTGGCGGTCAAGAATATCCACTACCCCATATCCACCCGTGGGTGTCGTAAAAGGCGACAAAGGGAAACAGGCGAGAGATGGGCAGCAGCATCTTCTTGATAATAGCCAAAACTACAATAAAAAAACTGCGGTTGCCAACCCGCTCGCCAGGCGTGGCAACTATGGTAAATACCCCCCAATGAAAACGAGAGTAACAAAGAAACGGCCCCCAGTCCCCGGCGGCCCCGCTATTCCCGGCTACGGTGGCGACCATGGTAACGGCGGGGCAGGGGGTGCTAAGAATCTCCGGTGGGGGTTCGGTTGCAACCTACGATGACTCGACCTGGCAACGTACAACGCACGTACCCTGAGGACTGACGAGAAGATCGATGAGCTGGAAGAAGAGATAGACAAGTTGCGCTGGCATATTATAGGATTATCCGAAGTCCGAAGAGAGGGGGAGGACACGGTAATCCTCGAATCCAGCAACTTGCTCTATCACCGAAAGGGCGACCATCTGTCCCAAGGAGGTGTCGGATTTATCGTCCACAAGTCTCTCGTTTACAACGTTGTAAAGATCGGGAGTGTGTCGACGAGGGTTGCGTACCTTATAATTAGAATCACCAAACGGTATTCGCTGAAGGTCATTCAGGTTTACGCACCAACCTCGGCACACTTCGATGAGGAGGTGGAGGAAATGTATGAGGATATCTCTAGAGCCATGCATTCGTCCAAAACCCAATATACGGTGTTAATGGGAGACTTGAATGCAAAACTAAGCACAAGAGAGAACGGTGAGCTGAAAGTAGGGAAATTTGGAATAGGGCAACGGAACCCAAGGGGCCAGCAGCTGGCCGACTTCATGGAGAAAGAGGGACTTTTTATGATGAACACTTTCTTCAAGAAGCGGCCCCACAGGAAGTGGACCTGGTCGAGCCCCGACGGTTCGACAAAAAATGAGATTTACTTCATTATGAAGATTCAGACGACAACTGTTCAGTGATGTCTCAGTGATTGCGAGGGTGAAAACCGACAGCTATCACCGAATGATTAGAGGCACACTGAACCTAAATAATAAGTTGGACAGGTCTCGTCTGATGAAGTCAACGTGCTCTAATCCAAAGTCCCGAAAACTTTCGGCTCGAGTTACAAAACCGTTTTCAGTGCCTAGAAGACTGCAATGAAGTGGACGATATGAATGACAAGCTCGTGGAAACTGTCCATGCAGTCGGAGCTAAGTTCTGCAAGACCCGCCGCAGAAGAACCCAAAAACTCTCCGATCACACTCTTAATCTCATGGCTGTTAGACTGGAGATGAAGCTACATTCTTCAACAGATTTGACAGAATACAGGCAACTGAACAGACAGATCTCCAAATGCATGCGGCGGAACTTACGCAACTTCAATACAACTCATATTGAAGAAGCGATCGAGCGGAATCAAGGCTCCAAAGTCTTTGTCAGAGATCTGTCTGCCAGAAAGAGCCAACTATCAAAGCTGAAGACCGAATGTGGCAGCATCGTTTCCAGAGCACCTGAGATTTTGAGTGAGATTGAGAGGTTCTATGGGCAGCTGTACACGTCATCGTTGGAGTCACATGCAAGTGTGAGTAACGATCCAAGAGCGATTCTCATCCGAAACTATTTCGAAGATATCCCGGACGTCAGTCTGAGCGAGATTAGAATGGCTCTCCAGCACCTTAAAAACGGTAAGGCCCCAGGCGAGGATGGAATTACAGCGGAGCTTCTGAAAGCGGGTGGAAGACCGGTACTTGAAGTCCTTTAGAAGCTCTTTAATTCCGTCCTCCATGGTGGCATTACACCGGAGGCGTGGAGCAGAAGTGCGGTGGTCTTATTCTTCAAGAAAGGTGACAACGCTTTCTTGAAGAACTACAGACCGATTTCCCTTCTGAGCCGCGTCTACTTGCTGTTTTCGAGAGTCATTACGAATCGTCTCGCGCGCAGACTTGACGACTTCCAGCCTCCCGAACAAGCCGGTTTCCGAAAGGGCTTTAGCACCATAGACCACATACATACCCTACGGCAAACTGTACAGAAGTCCGAAGAGTACAATTTGCCACTATGTCTGGCGTATGTGGACTATGAGAAAGCCTTTGATTCCGTCGAAATTTGGGCGGTGTGCAGTCCCTTCAGCGGTGCCAAGTTGACTGTCGGTATATCGAAGTGCTGAAGTGCTTGCACAGTAGGGCTACGATGGCTATCCGAGTAAAGAACCAGAATACGAAACCTATCCAATTGCAGAGAGGTGTAAGACAGGGTGACGTTATATCCCCGAAACTCTTCACCGCTGCATTAGAAGACGTTTTCAAGCTTCTGGACTGGAAAGGGTACGGTATTAACATCAATGGCGAGTAAATCACTCACCTTTGATTTGCCAACGATATAGTCCTTATGGCGGAATCGCTGGAGGACCTAAGCACTATGCTCAATGACCTCAATAGTGTCTCCCAACGGATAGGTCTTAAGATGAACATGGACAAAACAAAGATTATGTTTAATGTTCATGTCACACCTATGCCGGTAGTTTTTGGGAGCACTAAGCTCGAAGTTGTTGACGAGTATGTTTATGTGGGACAAATAGACCGACTAGGTAAGTCCAACTTCGACCGAGAGGTCAATCGACGGATTCAACTCGGCTGGGCAGCGTTCGGGAAGCTACGACACATCTTCTCGTCAGACATACCTCAAAACCTTATAACGAAATTGTACAACCAGTGCGTGTTGCCAGTGATGACTTACGGAACTGAGACGTGGTCCTTTACTGCTGGCCATATGAGGAAGCTCAAGGTCGCTCAGCGAGCTATGGAGAGAGCTATGCTCGGAGTTTCTCTGCGTGATAAACTTAGAAATGAGGATATCCGCAGTAGAACCAGAGTAACCGACATAGCCCAACGGATTAGTAAGCTGAAGTGGCAGTGGGCCGGCCATATAGCTCGAAGAACCGACAACCGATGGGGAAGAACGGTTCTCGAGTGGCAGCCTCGTACCGGTAGGCGAAGTGTAGGGCGTCCCCCCACGAGATGGAGTGACGACCTGGTAAAACATGCAGGAAGTCAATGGATACAGGTGGCTCAGGACCGAGCTTTGTGGGCATTCTTTGGGGGAGGCCTATGTTCAGCAGTGGACTTGTGAAGGGCTGTAATGATGATGATGATGATGGTGATTAAAATATGCTAACACAATTGACATGCCTATTATGAAGAACGCAATTTTGACCTTGAAACCTTTTTTTGGAGATGTGGGATCACAGATGTCATTTGTAATGGTCTTCTTACATTACATATCAATTTGTAATATTATATAATATTATTATAACCTTCTTCCAATTTTTTGAGCTAACTTGACCTGACTTTATATTCCGGATTTCTATTTCTTGACATGTTTAATGTTGTATATTTGTCTTTTAAAAAGGTGATATTATGAAACATCTGTGATATCAGATATAATAAATATTTTCTGTCTGTGATTCTGTATTTGTGATTTCTATAGATAACTACAAAAATGATATGAGCAATACATTAGACTTATGTTGATTACATTTATATAATTTTTATGATGTTTTCTTTGTTTGTAAAACACTTCAAGATCTTAGAATTTGCTTATGCCAGCACTAGTGGGGAAAAGTGGAAGAGGTTTATTATAACAGTGTAATTTGTCCCACCAAGAAACGGCTAGTGAGGAAAAGTAGACGAACACATTTTAAAGAGTCAACTTTATGCCACCCTTGAGACATTTGGTGGGAAAAAGTGGAATAAACCTCGTTTAAGTGATGCTATAAACGCATGGTATCTGAGATCTAACATTAATTCTATGGTCACTGCTTTGGTCACCATACAAATGAAAATGGTGATATAATCTTTAACAGACTTGACTCCTCTGAATTAGTTCCCCCACTGGTTCGCAAAACGAAAAAAAATAAACATTCAAAAATAATGTTAGCAAGTCTTTAGAGACAAATGATGACATAGAAATAGCCGGAAAAAAAGGGTACAGAAATAAAGAACAAAATACCAAGAAGAAAACGAAGGAGGCTAAACAAAAAGGAGAAGGGTATATAAAATCTAACGGATCTATACGCAAACGGAGAGAAATTAAACTGAACCCGTGCACCGCAAAAAATTTGATAATGAGTGTCAATCCATACTTGATGAAAGAAAGTGAACTTTATTTAAACACTTTTGGAGCTTGACAAGTGAAAGACAACGAGATTGGCTTGTTTATATGAGTCGAAAAACGGATATAAGGAGAAAACGCAATAAAGATAGCGGACGACGGACGTATTCGTTTGAATATCACATAAATCATAATGAAGACAGGCGAAAAGTATGCCAACAGTTTTTATTGAATACCTTAGATGTCACACAAACTTATGTCTATAAAAAAAATTATCAGCGCTATCTTCATATTATTGCGGAAAGGATAGTACAAAATTTTACTTACCCGTTGAATTTAAAACCAAAAAAAAATTATATCGCATTTACAAGGATCAGAAAACTTCAGAAGGTGTCGACGTGGTCAGTGGGAAAATCTTTTTAAAGATTTTTTAAGAGTGAATTTAATATCGGATTTCACGTTCCCAAAAAAATGCATAAAATGTATGAAATTTGAGGCTTTAAATACTGAAGAGAGTAAATTGCAGAAAAAAGAACATCTTAAAGAAAAATAAGCCAGCAAAGAGAGGTACAGTCAACATCGAGAACTCGCCCAAAAGCGCAGTTATGTGTATGTGCGTCATTTGACCTGCAAAAGGTTTTAAATACTCCACATGAGGAGAGTATGCTCTTGTATTATTCACGAAAATATTCTACGTGTAATCTTTGATTTTATGAAAATGGTACAAGAGACGGTTTCTGTTACATTTGGGGAGGAGGTAAGAGAGGAGGCAACGAAATAAATTCTATTATCCAGAAATACATACAGTTGGTGGACGCACGTGGCACAGTAAAACATCTAATACTGTATTCGGATTCCTGCCTAGGTCAAAACAAAAATAGAATTGTATTGGCCGCCGTTTATAACGCACTGAAACACTGTGAGAACCTTACAACTATTCAAATGAACTACTTGCTCCCCTGACATACAGAGATGTCTGTCGACTCAATACGCTCTGTCATTGAAGGGTAGGTGAAAAATACAATGGTATGGGTGCCTTCTCAATGGTTACAGTTTGTAAGTTAGCTAGAAAAGAACCTAGGCCATATAATGTTCATAATTTAGATCATACCGACATTCAAGGGTATGATGGGTTTTCCGATAAATACTTTCGAGGAAACTTAACAGGAAATATAAGCAAATTACGGATTGTTACTTTCAAAAAATGATAGCAGTTAAATTCTTTATGTTACCTGATGCTGTAGAAGAAATTATACCTATAAACGGAGCTTCAACTTCACAAATTGTAAAACAGCTTTACGAGAAGTCTTTGTCAATAACCCTGAAGAAATATAAAGATTTGATAAAACTTTGTGAAAGTTTTGCCATACCAAGACTGTTCCACACCGAATATGTTACTGTACCTCACGTCGTTGTTGTTGATGCGTTTGCAGAAACAGATATTGAGGATGTTATTAATTTATAGTACACGGATCAACGTCAAACCTTAAATTTTGATAGTACGAGTATGTGGTTTTAATGTTCCTATTAATTATTTAATTGTGTTTAATTGTATTGTTTTGAAGATTTTACTTATAGTGCTAACAATGTTGATTAAGTCATAAGACTGAAATAGGTACCTAGTGATCAGAATTTATATTTGTATATTATATATTATTTTATGATATATGCTAATGAAAGTTGGGTTTATAAGTTCAAAGTACGTTTGCAATACAGAAGCAAATGCCAAATTGTTTTGTTTTTACAATTTTACTTAGGTATACTTAGTGTTAGCAATGTTGACTAAGTCATAAGACTGAAATAGGTAAATATTTGAAATATTTTGATACAGAATTTATGGTTTTTTAAAGTTTCTAATAATGAAAGTTAGGTTTATGAGTTCAATGTACGTTTGCAATACAGAAGCGCTACGCTGTGTTGGTCGTTTATAATATTGTTTAATCGATCATGAAGATAGTAATGTACATACACTTCGTTTGAAGTTTGTTTTCCCATTGGAATAGATTTTTAAGTATAAAATGTTGTACCAGTAAGCTTATAAAACAATAAAAAACAGTGTTTTATCTCTATATTCTTGTTTTTTTTGTATCTTTGAGAAACAAAGTAGGGACTTCAGTTAAAAATACAACATTGAATTATTACATAGCTAGCGCATATCGTGTTTTTCCTCTACTTAGCATATTATGGTTTTGTTAGTTAACTGGTTTTTCCACAACCATGTATGTGATGCTCGATACGCTTTAGTTGTTTTTCCTCCTAGTTATATCATGCAAACCTTGTCGCTTAGTGTTTTTCCTTCCGCTTTATTTCATCATTCATCATCATCATTACATCCTTTCATAAGTCCACTGCTGAACATAGGCCTCCCCCAAGGAATGCCACAAAGCACGGTCCTGAGCCACCTGCATCCATCGACTTCCTGCATGTCTTACCAGGTCGTCACTCCATCTCGTAGGGGGTCGCCTACCGGTACGAGGCTTTCACTCAAGAACCTTTCTTCCCCATCGGTTGTCGGTTCTTCGAGCTATATGGCCGGCCCACTGCCACTTCAGCTTACTAATCCGTTGGGCTATTTCGGTTACTCTGGTTCTACTGCGGATATCCTCATTTCTAAGTTTATCACGCAGAAATACTCCGAGCATAGCTCTCTCCATAGCTCGCTGAGCGACCTTGAGCTTCCTCATACGGCCAGCAGTAAAGGACCACGTCTCAGTTCCGTAAGTCATCACTGGCAACACGCACTGGTTGTACAATTTCGTTTTAAGGTTTTGAGGTATGTCTGACGAGAAGATGTGTCGTAGCTTCCCGAACGCTGCACAGCCGAGTTGAATCCGTCGATTGACCTCTCGGTCGAAGTTGGACTTACCTAGTCGGACTATTTGTCCCAGGTAAACATACTCGTCAACAACTTCGAGCTTAGTGCTCCCAACAACTACCGGCATAGGTGTGACATGGACATTAAACATAATCTTTGTTTTGTCCATGTTCATCTTAAGACCTATCCGTTGGGAGACACTATTGAGGTCATTGAGCATAGTGCTTAGGTCCTCCAGCGATTCTGCCATTAAGACTATATCGTCGGCAAACCGAAGGTGAGTGATTTACTCGCCCTTGATGTTAATACCGTACCCTTTCCAGTCCAGAAGCTTGAAAACGTCTTCCGATGCAGCGGTGAAGAGTTTCAGGGATATAACGTAACCCTGTCTTACACCTCTCTGCAATTGGATAGGTTTCGTACTCTGGTTCTGTACTCGGATAGCCATCGTAGCCCTACTGTACAAGCACTTCAGCACTTCGATATACCGACAGTCAACTTGATACCGCTGAAGGGACTGCAGCACCGCCCAAATTTCGACGGAATCAAAGGCTTTCTCATAGTCCACATACGCGAGGCATAGTGGCAAATTGTACTCTTCGGACTTCTGTACAACTTGCCGAAGGGTGTGTATGTGGTCTATGGTGCTAAAGCCCATTCGGAAACCGGCTTGTTCAGGAGGCTGGAAGTCGTCATGCCTGCGCGCGAGACAATTCGTAATGACTATATTTGCCAAATAATAACTAAGCGACGCATAAATCCTTTCATCATGCTAGCATATTTTTCTAAGTTTAATAGTAGACAATAAATAAAAGATAAACTGTTTTTTATCCTGTCGCTATAACTACAAATTTTAATTCTTTATTATATTTTTTTTTCAGAAAATAAAGACTTTGATCTGTTCTCCTGTACACTTCCAACGTTGTCACTTCAAGGGTTTTTCCTTTCCACCGTCGATATGTGAAGTATCGCACGTTGGGGTCAGCGCAGCGAGCTCTTTCTCGTCTTGTGTTTTGTATGTAGGCTGCTACTTTGCTACCGACTTCAAAAAGAGCCGGTACTCACTTCGACTGTATGTTTTTTTATGTGTGTTACCTCAAAAAAATTTACTAGGTGAACCGATTTTGATGATTGATTTTTATTTGAAGTTAGTGCTTCACAAGTGGTTCCATATAAATTTGATCAAGGTCTTACCAATTGTTTTTGAGTTATTCTTAATTATTTGAAAATATTGAAGTCGGTTGTACAAAATTTTTATTTTTATATTATTAATAACATTGACTTAATATCAAATGGTTTGTCACTTATTCCAGATTGATTCGGAATTTAAATAAAAAGAATGTGTTGGCAACACTAAATGGCCATACACCGTGATGCGATTTTATTTTCACCATTTTGGCAGAAGTGAACGTCTGTGTAACTAAAAGGTAACAGAGATAGAGACCTGGGTCTACTCGTAACGTCCATTATATTTATGTATCATATAAATATAATGCCATACAATAAATAAATGTATCAATTAATACATAAATAAATATAGATTTATACAGAAAATAAAATTGACGGCTCTGTGGCGCAGTGGGTTAGCAATGAGTTCCTGCGCTGAGGGCCGCGGGTTCGAATCTCGCACGGAACAAGTGTTTGTACGGCCTACAAATAATTGTTCCGGGTCGGGATGTTTGTCCTTGTGCAATTTGTATTTGTAAACTGCCTTCACGATACAGGAGAAAATCCTAGTGTGGGGTAACGTTTTATAAAAAAGAGAGGATAACAGAAATAAAGCCAAGATTAACACTGCGTTGATAATGAATATTCAATTAATACTGGAAAATATTCAACTGGTGTAAGTAGCTATACAAAATAAAAACAAAAACATAATTTCTAAAATAACCTATTGTCAAGCGTTCATTCAGTTCTAGTATTATAAAAAACAAACACAAGAACAAGGAACTCGGCAACCCTATTGAATTTCATTAGATATCTAAACTAAGTAATATAAAGCCGAACATATTGGTAATTACGATATTAAGATTAGTAACAAACTTTTAAGTAGCTACTCGTATATAGATTAATTTTTTTTAAATTAGCTTTAACTTCACTTAATTGTGGATTGTTACCCCACTTTCCTTTTGGTAACGACTTTTACAAATTACGCACACTCTCATTATTACTAAAAATAATCCCTATTATATTACTAAAATCACACTTATTTAAACTACACAAAGTATTTTAATTTTTCCCTTTAAAAGTTGAAAGTACAGAAATAAGATTTAAACAACACAACAGACTGGCATATTGTGTTAATTTTAGTTTCCGGCACGAACAATGGCAACAAGCTTCAAATCGGCACAAATATGTTGTAGGGTACAGCCAGTCCAGCGTACTTGTATATACAGACGTCACTGGTTGGCAGTAAAAATTGAGTTCAACTAGAGGGAGCGATTTTTGTACTCAGAGTAGGTAATTGTTTTACTTTTGTTGAAAACCAATACGATAATTTGACGTTTTATTACAATACAATGTAGACATTTAATTTCCGAAGACATGTTAAACACATGGTAACAACGTTACATTGCTGCGACATTAGGCACCAGGCGAAAGGTGGTTTCGAGCCATCATTACGCTATCGTGTCACGGGGAGGTGGCGAGGAGACATTCAGGACCAAGCTGCATTACTACACCCAGAACAGACAACTTTTTTGAAAATTGCTTTGAGAAGTTGTAGAGGATAATCATGATATAGTATTATTTGCTGATGATACTTCTTTGATTTTTAAACTTAAACGTAAATCATTTAAATGTGACGAAGTGAATAATGCTATATCAAAATTAGTGCATTGGTTTAACGTTAATAATTTACATTTAAACGGAAATAAAACTAAATGTATTAAATTTACAACAACGAATGTTAGAAATCTGAGTACCAATGTGTTTTTAAATGGGGAAGAACTGAGCCCTGTTGAATCCACTGTTTTTCTTGGCATCACTCTCGACACAAAGCTTCAGTGGGGCCCCCATATATCCAAACTAGCAAGCAGACTAAGTTCTGCAGCCTATGCTGTAAAAAAGATTAGAGGTCTCACTAGTGTCGAGACAGCTAGATTAGTTTATTTCAGTTATTTCCATAGCATAATGTCTAATGGGATTTTGCTATCGGGACATGCGGCTGATTCAGAAACTATTTTTGTTTTACAGAAGAGGGCCATTAGAGCTATTTACAACCTAAAACTGAGAGAGTCTCTTAGAGATAAATTTAAAGAAATAAATATATTAACTTTGGCCTCTCAGTATATTTACGAAAATTTAATGTATGTTCACAAAAACAAAGGTAGTTTTAGTAAAAAAAGTGATGTGCATTCTGTAAATACTAGAAACAAACACAAGCTAGTGATACCAGTCTCTCGACTCCACAGAGTCAGTAATTCATTCTTGGGGCAATGTATACGCTATTACAACAAGGTCCCGGAAAGTGTACAGGCTCTCTCTATTAGCAAGTTTAAATGTTTTGTTAAGTTGAAACTGTATAAAAAGGGTTATTATAGTATAAATGAATACATGGTTGATAATAACCCCTGGGAATGAGGTGATCGCTTCCAAGCTGTTTCTAAAATAAATTTTGTACTTATATAGTTAGTACAACCATTATTGTAAAATTTGCTTTAAAAAAAAGTCCCGCTGGGTTTCTTGCTGGTTCTTCCCAGGACAGAGGTTTTTTTTTTCGAACCAGTGGTAAAGTAAAAAATGACTTTCAATAAGTATTACAAATGTGATCTATATTGAATAAAAAATTATTCTATTCTATTCTATTCTATTCTGAAGGCAACCAAATGTTATTGCAATGCAATTGGTCCAAAGAAAAAATGGTAGATTATTAAACTGCGGATTCAGATAATTATAACATTATAACACTAAGTAAAAACCGATTGAAAATTGCTAAAATATAAGTTATTTATTTGTTACACTTAGGGGTGGAATTTTTTCTCCAAATTTATATAGTACCACCCTTGAAGTATAGCCTATTTAATAAAAAAAAAGAATCATTAAAACCGGTTTTCAATCTGCGAAGATATCATATGAAATTCCGTAAACAATAGTCTAATATGAAACTTTTCCCCTATTTTAAACCCTTGGGGGCGGAACTTTTGCTTGAAAATTTAATGGGAGCACTTTTGAGGTAAAACCTATATTATAAAAAAGGAATTATTACAATATATCCACAATCTGTGAAGATATCGTATACATACATACAAAAAAACCATACACTCGAATTGAGAATCTCCTCCTTCTTGAAGTGGGTTAGCTATGAAGATACTTAAGAAAATATTGACATACTACCTACGTTTGCGGCAGCTTAGGGAGTCTTAAAATGGAAGGAGAGAAAAACTTTTTCCTATATTATTTTTATTTTCTAGCTTACAAGTTAACTTAACTACTGTGACAATGTGAGTTCACAGGAATACTAGACTAGCTAACTTACAAACTAACTCAACTACTACTGGGCTATTTTAACAATTAAATGCTGGGTTTTATACTTTGTTGAATATTCATAAGAGGAAATGCGGGCCGAGAGACTTTTGAAAATTAGGTATTTGAAGAAACTATCGCTGTCGCTCCACAAGCACTTGGCGTCCATTAAGAGCAACTGTAAATCCGACTGAATAGTCTAAGTAAAATGGCATAAGTCGAGGTTTGGCTCTCTACCATTTCCCCCTCCAATATTGGACCAATTTAAAAGATATTTCATAGAATGAATAATAAAAATACGTACTGTTTACGTATGTTTTTCTTTTCACAGTATTAGTTATCAAGTTTGATCACTTGGCCTCTGTTGAGAGCGGTCTAAATAAGCAATTTTGAGCATTTTGTAAGGGTCCTAGTGCTTATAAAGATAATGTGTCATCAAAAAGGAAAACATGGGGACATAAAAGAGGTTAATATTAATTTTACTGTAAAGACTCATTGCTTTAAGATCATAAACCAGATAGAAAGCAGGCGAGAGCGTTTTTATGGAGAAAAGACCACCCGCATTTCCTCTTGTCACGTGAGTAAATTGAGTCACGTCTTTGAAGACGTGCTGTTATTTGGTTAGCAGGCGGTGCCGTATGGTGGATGACTTCGTGAAGGTCTCGGTAGGCATATGTAACTCCTCCACCCTCTGCGCGGTGACTATTGTAGCACATTCAGCAAAAATGTCGCCGAGACGTCTTCGTCTTAAAGGTCTCGGTAGGCATATGCAACTAGGTCGGTAGGCATATGTAACTTACTCTTTGGAGTTAATTTGTTGTTAAAACATATCTATACCGTGTGTGTGTTAAACTACACTAAAGAAAAAATCCGCGGTTTAATGATTTCTTATATTTACGCGAAGATTACACATTAAATGAAACTAATTTTTACGGATTCTATCGCGTTGACTGTTTAATTTCAGACGTTGCCGTGACCATGGTACTGTAAAGCAACCGAAACCCAAACACATGGTAAATCAGCAAAGTTTTACATTTTCTTTGAAAATAATATTATTTGACCTTAAATCAGTATAGTAGTTTTTTTATAGGTATTTTCTAACAATATCTTACTTGAAGAAGTTATTAATAAACATTAATAAGACTATTACATGAATGGAAATTTTTGCGATCTAGATTAGTCGAACCCCATTTTTTGAAAGCAAGCGCAAAAAATACGTCCAAGTAAATAACAGCGCACTGACGACGTGAGCTCTTATTTCATTTAGTTGACTTGAAACACAGCCAATGTAAACACGTTTCACAATGCCGCAATGTATATTTGAAAGTTGCAAGAATAATTCCCGAAAAAGCAATTTAACAGCCGGAGTGTCTTACTTTCGGTAAGTACATGTAGAATAAGTTATATTTTAAGCTCTAAACTAACAAATATTATCATTTTTGAATCAAAATTACCGATTTTAAAGTACCCCTACAAATGTTTTGCCAAGGTTGGCCAATACCGTGTAAACATTTGTGAAACAGAACAGTAGAGTACATGGAGAAGATTTGCATTGTAATCATTTTTAGTCATTTGTTAACAGAACTTTAAATTAATGGTAATTGCTACTTTTGTCTCTGTTTGTGTAATCTCATTAGATACTTTATTGCTTTTATTATATTATTGTTTTTATTTTAGCTTTCCTAGCAATCGATTTATGTGTGCAGAATGGATCTCGATTGTTGCCAGAGAAAGCAGAGATGACTTTTATAAGCCAGATAAGAATTCAGTTATATGTTCGGATCACTTTGATAAATCGGATATATCTGAAAATACTAATCGACGTCAATTGGTTAAAACAGTAGCCAACATTACATACAGTTGAAAAACAAAAAGCGTACTTACAGTTAATTACTTTTGTTTACGACGCATAAAAACACTGATAAATTAAATAATCAAATTATACACCAAACCTTCAATGAATAAGTACTTTATTTTTTATTTATTATTCTTTATTGCACACCAACGCAAAGAAGTACGCAATGGGCGGTCTTATTTATAACAGCAATTTCTTCGAGACAACCAATGAATGGACAGGATTATATAACATGGTTAGGGTAAATTAGTGTGATAAAAAAAGAATACACACACACACACACACACACGCACGCACGCACGCACGCACGCACGCACGCACGCACGCACGCACGCACGCACGCACGCACGCACGCACGCACGCACGCACGCACGCACGCACGCACGCACGCACGCACGCACGCACGCACGCACGCACGCAAACACGCACGCAAGCACGCACGCACGCACGCACGCACGCACGCACGCATGCACGCACGCACGCACGCACGCACGCACGCACGCAAGCACGCACGCACGCACGCACGCACGCACGCACGCACGCACGCACGCACGCACGCACGCACGCACGCACGCACGCACGCACACACGCACGCACGCACGCACGCACGCACGCACGCACACACGCACGCACACACACACACACACACACACACACACACACACACACACACACACACACACACACACACACACACACACACACCTTCACACCTTCACACACACACACACACATACACACACACACACACACACCTTCACACACACACCTACACACACACACCTACACACACACACCTACACACACACACCTACACACACACACCTACACACACACCTACACACACACCTACACACACACCTACACACACACCTACACACACACCTACACACACACCTACACACACACCTACACACACACCTACACACACACCTACACACACACATATATATATATATATATATATATATATATATATATATCGTTGAAGTAAAAAATAGTTTGTAAGTTTAAAAATAAATGTTTTTTGAACAGAGCATTTTATTTTTCTTATAATAATAAAAATATTAAGAATATAATAGCATTAGAAATAGTAAGCAGTACCTACATACTTAGTCAGGTCATAAATTCTGTCACATGTTTAATATAAAATAATTGAAACAAGTTTATTCATTATGTAACTATTTATATACCAAAATGAACTTAACAAAACATAGATTCTTGTGACACTAAAGTTTATTCAAAATGACCTCCGTGATTTTGAATACAGGCCTTCAATCTGCGCGGCCAGTCGTCTATCGCAGCACGAACGAGGTCCATGTCAATATCGGCGGCTGCCTTAATCAAGGATGTCTTGAGTGACTCCAAATTGGGATGAGGCTATGAGCACGCCTTTTCCTCCAAGTGATGCTATATCTTGTAATCTAACGGATTCAAATCTGGACTGGAGGAGGGCCAGTCTTCGTGCCGGATGAAGTCGATTTCACGCGCCGCCAGCCAGTCTTGTGTGCTCTTCGCTCTATGAGCTGGCGCTGAATCTTGTTGGAATACCCAGTGCCTATTATTAAACATGGTATGAGAAACAGGTTCCACAAGGTTTGTCAGGACTGTGTTTTGATACACAACTGCATTCGTTTT